>JAPTJF010000454.1:0-49997 GCA_029339195.1 Micractinium sp. NFX-FRZ | reverse complement strand
ACTCCCTCCACAGGTATCGCTTGAACAGGTTAGAGGGCTCAGCCCCAGCACGTTAACGTGCGGACCACCTGTAAGATTCACAGTTCACAGTTCAGCGGCCGCGGGGAGGGCGCGTCTGTAGCGAGCAGCAGTCTGTGGCAGTCAGCGAGGCTTGGGGCGCCCGCCGCCGCCGCAGGCCGCTCCTCCCCCCCGGCGGTCGACGCCCCTGCCCCCCTTCCCGATGCCCTCGTGTCCCCTTGCTGATCCGCTCGCATCTCAATATGCCATTCATTATGTTTGCTTGATTCATTGAGCAGCACAGGTTTGTGCTGAAATGACGTGTAACCCACATTCAGTCAGTCAGTGGCAGTTTTGGTTGAAGGTGTGCTTCAATGCATCAAGAAGAAGAAGAAGAAGAAGTAGACGCCGCGAGGCGTATTCTTCTTCTTCTTCTTCTTCTTCTTCTTCTTTAGACGCCGCAAGGCGTGATGCGCCAGCGGCAATTCATAGTGATCTGGCCACTACCCGGGGCGCTTTTGCCTCGTACTAGTACAGTACTGCCCACTCAGCTTCCTGCTTTGCCTTCGCCTGTGGCGTGCATGCTTTCATTCATTGAGTGTATGTACCCCCGGTACGTGTAGCTGCTATAGTATCGCAGAGCGCGTAAACCCCCAAAGCAAAAGAAAGCAGACTGATGCTTCTATGCATCAATTCTTAGTGATCTGGCCACCTTACTCGGGGCGCTTTTGCCTCATCTCACTGTCTGCCCAGCTTCCTGCTTTGCCTTCGCCTGTGGCAAACCCATTGCTGGGATGCCGGCGCCGAGCGCTGACAGGTGCACCGCCTACCTAGACTTGCGCTTGCCGTTCTGTCATGTTTGTGTTTTCCCCGGGTGGGCCGCGGCTCTTGGGCCCCCTGGGCGGGTTCTTCTTAGCCCCTAGCTGCATTCGTGACGCCCTTGTGGCTTTAGCTCACGGGAAGCTGGAACGTGGGGTCCGCCTGGTGTTTTGGGTCCCCCCACCGCCCGTCGCGAAAAGTAATGGGCCATCCATTTCGTTTGTTGGCGGCCCATTGGCCCTTCTAGCAACTCACCCTCTGATGTCTCTCAGCGGTCTGGCACAGGGCCCTGACCAGCACACTTCGGGACTTTCTGCCTTGATGTTGGTACAATACTGTAGGACCCAGCCTGCACGCCTCAGATTTGTCTTCCCTGTCCTTGGTGCCCGCACTCTAAGCTGTGTTTGTCCTGTTTTTGTTTCACCAGGGTTGGCCCGTGCCCCCTCGGGTCTCTCCTCGTCCACTGTCGGCTGCCTTCCATGTATAGTGCGTCCTTCCACTCGTTCAGTGCATGCACCCTCACTTAGGCTCCCCGGTGGCATTGAATGTTTGAATCGTACGTTGACATGCAACAGAAGGCATCAAGGAATTAGGTGGGTGGGGGGTGTGATTGCAGACGCCACGTAGTGGCTGATGGGCTCCCCGGCCGCCGCTGCCAGAGCCTGAGTGGCTGCTGAAGGGGAAAACCCTCAGCCGCAAATGAGCTGACCGCCGGCAGCTGGCAAAGGCACGAAGTGCCAGCGCCAGCCCTCCGCCTCTAGCAGCCGCTGACAGCCCAGTGTTGCGCCGCCCGAGAGCAGGGGGTGCATCGCTGCACTACTCAGAGCAGGTGGTGCATGCCGCGGATGAGCAAGGGGTGCATCGCTGCACTGCTCAGAGCAGATGGTGCATGCCGCGGATGAGCATTTCGCGCAGCTGCCACCGGGGCGGGTGGTAGCCGCCGTCGGCACCCACGTACCCCTGCTTCTCCTGCTGCAGCGCCCAGTAGTAGTACACCCTGCGGGGCGGGAGGGGGGATGTGAACACGGGGGAGAATGCACAGCAAGATCATGCCGACGTCATTTTCGTGGCGGGGGGAACAGGACGCGTAGGGCAGACGGCCGCCTGCTGCGCAGCATGGCTGCCGCGGGGCTGCGTAACGCAGTGTTGCAAGCTGTGTTTGGCTCCTTCCCTGGCTGTCACCCCCCGTCACCCTTGCTGCCCCTCACCTGTGCACTTCGTCCGGCTTGCCATCCACCACGTTGCCAAACGAGTCGCGTGTGCAGTTGATTTGCTGGCACGTGAACTGCAGGCCGGGGGAGGGGCAGGGTGTGTCCGAGGGGCGGTGAGGCAGGGGGCAGCAGCATGGGGTTGGAGGAAGGAAGAGGCACCCTTACTCTACAAGGCATGCCGGTCAACCCATTGTCGACCTCAAGCCGGTCTCTGCTGTCGAGCCAGTTGCGGTCACATACGGCATGGCAGAAAGGAGAGCGCAGCCCACGTGGTTGCAACATGTAGCACCCTGAATATGTGTGTGGAGCCCGCCTGCACCACCACAGCAGCCTCCCCCTCCGTGAGCAGAGGACCCCCTGCCCACCACCCTCGTCACACGCGCAGCACATTACAGCCAGAGGCCCGTCACGGCTCTGAAGGCATGCCCGCCCCACCTGCACCACCACAAAGGGCTCTGCCTCCAGGAGCACCACTCAAATGCCCCCTACCCATCACAGTGAGCCCCTACGCAATTACATGGCCAAAAGCAGGCCCGCCCACCTGCACCACCACAATGGGCTCCTCCTCCAGGAACTTGATGTCCACCAGCTCAACCTCGCTCGTGTCCAGCAGGGTGGGGTCCGGCACCAGCCCCTGCGGCAATGGAGGCAGGCATGGGCGGGGTCACGGCACACCACATGTTGCACGGTAGGGCTTGGAGAAAAACGGCGGGTGAATGTGCGCGCGAGGTGCCAAGCAGGGTGGGGCCGGGCACCCGGCCCTGTGGGCGAGGATTGGGTTGGGTGTGGTGGCAGGAGGTTTGGCGGGCGGCAGCAGGCAGCAGATGAGGGGTGTCCAGCAGTGCAGGGGAACGCACAGAGCATCGCAGGCAGGCGGCCGGCCACGCGCGCTCTTGTCCTGTTCCGCTGCCTGCCTGTCCCACTCCCGCTGCCTGTCCTGTCCCAGTGCCTGTCCTGTCCCGCTGCGACTGCGGGCGCCCACCTGCTGCTTCTGCGCGCGCATGATGCCCGTCAGGCGCTCAATCATCTCTGGAGAGCAGTGCTCCCTGATCAAATCCTCGTTTGACTCCAGGTACGCCTGCAGGCAGCCAAGAGAGTGAGCAAGGTAGGAACAGGCGGGGCGACAATAGGCAAGGTACGCATGCAGTCCGGTGCAAGCCGCCATCTGCACGCAGTGCCTTCCCACCCCAACCCGCCAGCACCGAAGGCCCCCCTCTCAATCTGCCACTGGGTCCCGCCTGCCACACATCTTGGTAAAGGTGCCTGCATCTGGATTCAGGTGTCCCAGATGAGGGGCCATGTCTTCCACCCACTCAACCCACCCTGCACCCGCGCGCCTCCTGATTGATCCCTCTTTCACACCGTCCTTCACCCTACATCCCCCTCACACCCGGCCCCACCTTGATGACGGTGCCCACATCCGACTTGAGGTTGCGCAGGAAGGTGACCATGTCGAAGGAGGGGTCACGCGCGCGGATCTCGCGCAGCGCCCGCGCCGTGTCGCTCTCCGACTGCAGGGAGTCCACCGCGTCCTGCGGGGAGCAGGGGTTTCGAGGGACAAATAATTCGTGCTATGATGGTAGATGCACACACGTCGATGCTTGTACTGCATCATTCGTGATTGAGGAAAAGGTGACACGGACATTGTGGGTGTGGGCCACGTGCCGGTGACAAGGAGAGGAGCGGGCACGTGCGGGGGTCAGGCGATGCGGGCCTCGTTGGGAGACGTGCCAGAGATTGGTTCAAGGACGGGAGCGCAGGGCAACACTGGCTGCGTTATTAGGGGCAGGCAGGGGGCGGTGGCACTGAGCAGCCGCAGCCCTGCCCCCCGCGGGCGCCCCGCCGCCATGCATATGCTTGCTCTGCCTTGCCCAACGCTGGCAGCGAGCCAGTGCGCCAGCGGCGAGGTCCTCATGCCCCGCTCCCACGCCTGACTATGCACTAAACCTATAAGTGAAGAAAGGGACGACCCAGCCGCGTGTCCTCACCTGGATACGCTGCACCAGCGGCGCGTCGTTCAAGCCCCACTGGCCTGCTAATCCAAAACACAACTGTCATTGGAAACCCGTTCTCACCTGGATGCGGTGCACCAGCGGCGAGTCGCTCGTCTCCCACCGCTCCCGGATGTTCTCCGCCGCCTCCCGCCCCTTGGCAATCACCGGGTTGGCGCCCAGGTTGAGGCCGCGCATGCGGGCAAAGAAGGGGTGCCCGTCCAGCTGCACACATGGGGGTGTGGGAGCGAGGAGCGAGTGAAGGGAATGAGCAAGCGCACGGGGCAGGCCGTGCAAAGAACGGAGTGCCGGCTCAGCAACAGGATGCGAAATGATTGTGGCTCGGCAGCCTGAATGCACCGCCATGGTGGCAGCTGACAGGCCACAGCGCACACCCGCGTGTAGCTTGGCACACTGGCAGGACGAAACCAAGGAAACAGAGAGAGCAGGACAGCATGCGGGACAGCCGTACGGCATGGGATCAGGCAGCCCACCTTGCTGCGCATGTCGTCCATCTGCCGCTGCCACGCGCTCTGCTGCTGCTTGGCAGTCACCAGGGCGCTGGTGCCGGCCGTCTGCACCTCAGCAGTTTTCACCGACGCGCCCCGCAGCGCCGACGACGAGGGCTGCTCGCTCTGCAGGCGGCGGCGGGACAGCAGGTGGCGCAGGAAGCGGGCGGTGGGCAGGGAATCGTGCATGTGGGGCGTGAGCACACTGCTAGGGGGCGTTCCAGGCAGGTGCCCTGGTGCACCACTGTATGCTGCACAGGTGTCACTCGCTGGCTATTCAAATTGCAGCAGCAGCATGGGCAGCACAGGGCAGCACAGCAGCAGCGGGAGCGGCGGCAGGGGCGGCAGTGGCGCAGCGCGAGCTGCTAAGCAGATGTGCGGGCGTACCTTGACTGCCCGTGCAATCTCCGCTGCTGCCACCGAAGCAAAGCTCTTCAGCCGCTCCCCAATGCCCGGCTTCCCCGCCGCTTTGCTGCCCTGTTGCTGCTGCTGCTCCTCCGCTGCCGCCTGCTGCTGCTGCTGCTCACCAGCAGCGCCCACATCGGCCCCCGCCGCCCCTGCCGCCTGCTGCTCCGTGCCGCCTGCTGCCGCACCCGTGCTGCTGGCCCCTGCCCCCTGCTGCTTCTTCAGCTCCTCCACCGTCTCCTTGGCTAGCTGCTGCGCGCTGCTGGCCGCCCGCTGCACCTTCTCTCCAAGCGTGGAGCTGGCCGCAGCGGCCTGCTCCCGCAGCTGCTGCAGGCGCTCGGCGGAGGCGCCGCTTGCGCTCTTCAGATCCCCAGCCGCTTCCTTGGTCCTGTGGGAACAACGGAAACCAAGAGGGCCGGGGAAGATCAGGCGACAAAAGCGTCAGTCATGCACGGAGAGCACTTGATGGCAAGGAAGCCGGCGTGAGAGAGAACCAGGCGTGGGAGAGAAGTGGGCGTGGGAGAGGTAAGGGTGGTGCAGCACCGCACGGACAGTATGCAGACGCGGGTGGCATGCAGACTTTGTGCATGGCTCATAGGTAAGGCAAGAGCGTGCATGGCTTTGTGATGAAGGTAGACAAGCGGGGACGCATGCTGGCGCTGCATGCAGGGAGCTTCCTCCTCTGATGCGGGCTGCTGCCTGCCGCCGCTGCCGCCTGCCGCCAGCCGCCCCACCAAACCCCAACCCTTACTGCTGCACTCACTTTTCAACCGCCTCCTTCGTCTTCTTGGAAAGCTTATCCATCAGGCTGAAGCTGCGGGTCTGCTGGTGGGTGTGCAGGCCGGCCGCCCGGGCGACCTGCGATTACCAGTGCGCGGCACATGCAGTCAGCGGAGGCCGCACCGGGTGCATACATTGCTATTGCATGCGCCCACCAAACCTTACCTTGGCCGCCTGTCTGAGCGCGGACATGGTGAGGATGGCTTGGCTGCCTATGCGGGGAGCCTGGAGTGGATGCCAGGGTGCGATGCTAGATGATGTGGAGGTCGATCTATGCTGGTTCAGAGGGCTCATTTCTCCGATGGCTCCTGCAGGCGAGCGCAGCACAGCAGGTGGTCCACCTGGCCGGCCCTCCTGTTTCCTAGCACTTGTTAACGCTTACGCTGCTTTCGAAAGTTTGGGATCGCGTCTGGGCCGGTCATGCGCGTCCCGGGGGCGCTGCTGCGTCGCCTGGCACCTGGTGTCGGCTGGCGGGGCTTTGCGACTGCAGCCGACACCGCGACAAAAAACCTGGAGACTTGGAAGTCGCGAGCCACCAAGGAGGCCAAGGGGAAGGACCCCTGGGACGCCTTCTCCTCCCAGAATGCTGATGTGAGCGTGCGCCGCCTGCAGCGGCGGCACCCTCGCTGGTAGCGCGGTCAGCACGTGGCAATGCCCCTGCGCATCTGCAACACTCTGCCTTGTCATTGATGTACACGCAGACGTGATGGATGAGCCTGTGGTCAAGTGAACAGCTGCTGCCCATGCGTTATTGATGACCCCGCTGCACGCGCCCGCCCCTCTGCCTCCTGCTGCACCCACTGCACGCCAAGCTCCCACTGTCGCCCCTGCCCTATGCACCCTGCACCCTGGAATCCCACGTTGCCAGCCCCACTGCTGTCAACACAAGCATGTTGACATATTTGTTCATTGCCCACGGTCCCCTCCTGCCCTGACGCCCCCCTGCCTGCAGGGAATCCACGTCATGCCGGTGTATAGCGAGCTGGATGTGGCAGCACAGCAGGACTATGGATCCGAGCTCCCGGGAGTGTTCCCTTATACGAGGTAACTCGTGGAGGATCGTGTGGCTGGGACGGGGCGATGGTGCGGGGGTTGCATTCCAGCTGCCCCTGCGCCGCCATCGCTGTATGTGCTGGCAGGGATCACCATGACGCTGTGCGCTGCCCCTGCTGCACGCCCTGTCCTCTGCGCCTCCTGGAATCTCACCCGCAGGGGCCCCTACGCCTCGATGTACACCGGCCGCCCCTGGACCATCCGCCAGTACGCAGGCTTCTCCACGGCAGAGGAGTCCAACGCCTTCTTCCGGGTGGGTGCGTGATGTGGGGTCAGTTGGCTGGGTGGGGTGGGTGATCGAGGTGGCGTCTGGTGAAGCACTTGCGTGGGTGAATTGTGGTGGTGCCTGATGGTGTCTGGCAGCATGCCCGTGAATGGTGGCACAGTGCCTGGCGCTCTTCCGGGTCATCGAGGTGGTGCCTGTTGGCTGGCTGCCCGGGTGATTGTGCAGTCGTCTGGCGAAATACTTGCGGGTGGATGAACTGAGAGGTGGCACCTGTTGTTGGCTGGCTGGCCGGGGGATTGCGGTGGCGTCTGACAAAGCGCCTGTGACTGTTGGTAGGTAGAATGTTTGTGTACCTGCAGTGTTGGCCGGCTGGCTGGCTGGCGGAGTGGTGGGTTCCCCCTGGCTTCCGTCCCTGCCTGCCCTGATGTGCGCGCAACAGTGAGAGCACGCCCGTCTGCTCCTCCCCGTGCACGCCCGCCCCGCAGAAAGGCCTGGCTGCGGGGCAGCAAGGCGTGAGCGTGGCATTCGACCTGCCCACGCACCGCGGGTGGGGCGCTGCTTGCGCCGCCGCTGCCTGCGCAACTGCCCAGCGGTTGCGTTCACCCCTTCCTCTCTGCCGTCCACTGCCGTGGTTCCTCCCCTCTACTCTTCCCCCCCTGCCGCCCGCTCCTGCTTACCCATGCCGCGCTAGGATGCGACGCAGTGCCCAGTGCCAAGCTGGGCTGGGCTGTGCTCGGGCAGCACCAGTCGTGCCTTTCATGTGCGCTGTGCTTGGCCGGCCCATGCCCTGCTGTGGCCCTGCTGTGGTCCTGCTGTGCCGGCGCCACAGCGACCACCCACACTGGTGCGATGTGCTGCGCTGTGCGTTCTGTCCCGCCATGCCTCGCCCTGCTGTGGTCCTGCTGTGCAGGTACGACAGCGACCACCCGCGGGTGTCTGGGGACGTGGGCATGGCAGGGGTGGCAGTGGACTCAGTTGAAGACATGAAGGTGGGGGAGGGTCAGGTGCCAGCTCCCGCGATGTCCCGCTGATCAGCAACGGCTGCATCTGAGGAGTACAGGCCTTGCGTAGGTGGCCTTGTTCTGGATGGAAAGAGGTGCCGGTAAGGGCACCGCTGCTTCAAGGGCTGCCCCTGTTGGAACCCACGACTGCATGCAAGCCTGCCGATGAGCAGCACGGTGCAGCAGCCGTTCCAGTGTGTCCCCTTGCCTCCCTCATGCGGCCGCTGTGTGAGGGCATGCCCACGACCCATCACCCTGCCTTTGACCTGTCCTCCCCTCCCCGCCTGTCCCGCTGCTGTTTGACGGCACTCTGCTTGAATTGCAAGCGCATGCTCATGCCCCCCTCCCTCTGCCTGCCCCCGTCTACCCCCTCCCCCTCCCCGCCTGTCCAGCTCCTGTTTGACGTCACCCCTCTGGACTGCACGACCGTGCTCACCCCCCCTCACCCTGCCTGCCCCCCTTCGCCCCCTCCCCGTTACCGGCTGCCCAGCTGCTCTTTGTCGGCACTCCCCTGAATCGCACGATCGTGCACCCGCCCCCGCGCCCCGTCTGCCCCCCTTTGCCCGCCCCCTCCTCCCTCCCTGCCTGCCACCCTCATCTTGCCTGCCCCCTCCCCTCCCCTCCCCGCCTGTCCAGCTCCTGTTTGACGGCATCCCTCTGGACCGCATGAGCGTCAGCATGACCATGAATGGGGCCGTGCTGCCCGTGCTGGCCATGTTTGTGGTGGCGGCGGAGGAGCAGGGGGTGGCGCCCTCGCAGCTTCAAGGGACCATTCAGAACGACATCCTGAAGGTAAGCTGGGCTCGTTCTTGGTTCTGATTGGCAGCCCAGGGTGGGGGAGTGTGCGGCATGTGCGAGGCCGGCTGCAAGGCACAGTTCAGAGCGACATTGTGGAGGGTGGCGGCAGGCTGAGGGTGATGAGGGGGAGTGGCAGTGTGGGCGGAGGATTTGCCGTTGAGCCGAGCTGGCGAGCCCCTTTGTGGACGGCTTGCTCGCCCACCCTAACCGCCACATGCCCCACGCCCTGCCTACTGCCACCCGCTTAGCCACCCGCTTCCCTTCCCCGCCCCCTCGCAGGAGTTCATGGTGCGCCGGGCTGCGCTGAGCGTAGAACAGATGCAATAGAACAGAATTTGATGCAGCAGCGGCCTGAGGATGTGGGCGGGCTTTAGGAGAGGGCGCAGGCAGCAAGCACGCCGCCCATCCACTGTGTGGACCCTGCCCTGCTCAATGTGGCCCGCCCAGCCTGCATGCAACATGAGAGGCCGCCTCAGTATAAGCGCGCCCCGCATCTCTGCATGCAGGTCCGCAACACCTACATCTATCCGCCCCACCCCTCCATGCGCATTGTGGGTAAGCAAGTGATTGAAGCACACCCACCTGCCACCGCATGCCCTCACCCAGCTTCTGCTGTTGCTGGCGCCGCCTTTCTGTGGGGTGGGCTGCCTTCAGGGGCGGCGGCTCGGCTGCCGTGAGCCGCTGGCCAGAGCACGGTCTCGGCCCCTTGCCCAGCCCCCCACCCGCCCCCATTCAACCCACCCTGTCACTCCCGCCCCCGCTTCCCCCTGCCTCCCTGCCTCCCCCTGGTGTGCCCAGGCGACATCTTTGCCTACTCCTCGGCCCACCTGCCCAAGTTCCACCCCATCTCAATCAGTGGCTACCACATGCAGGTGCGCGTGTGTGGGTGGCGTGTGTATGGTGGTGGTTGTGGGTGGGGTAATGCACAGTGCACAGTGCACTGGCTGGGCAGCAACGCACCGATGGCCTCCCTGCATAGTGTACTGGCTGGACGGCAGTGTGGGGTGTGTGCCTGCGGCTGTGGGCGTGCCCGCAGGGTCACATCGCCACCAGGGGTGCAGCTTCCAAGGTCACCTGGGGGCCAGCACTAGAACCCGACCCTTGTCCAGGATGCCGGAGCCACCCCGCTGCTGGAGCTGTGCTGTGCCATGCTATGCGGTGCTGCGTGCTGTGCTGTGCTGTGCATTGAGTTGACTGGCTGCCTGGGTTGTGCAGGAGGCGGGCGCCACCCCGCTGCTGGAGCTGGCATTCACCCTGGCTGACGGGCTGGAGTACATACGGTGAGTCATGGCTAGCTCTGGGTGGCCGCCGCATACGCAGTGTGTGGACGCTTGATTATTGGAGTATGTGTGCACAGTGGGGCAGGTTAGGGTTTGGGGTTGGTGGGTTTGGGTGCAATGTAGTGGGCGCACTTGGACCCCTGCCTCCCGCCGCACCCCCGCTGCCCTGCGCGCTCTCCTCTGCGTGCTCTCGCTCTCCTCTGCGCGCTCTCGCTCTGCCGTACAAAGCTGTCCTCACACTCAATTACACGGCTGCAGGTGTGCTGAGCAGGCGGGGCTGACGGTTGACCAGGTGGCCCCTCGCATCTCCTTCTTCTTTGCCGTGGGCATGAACTTCTTCTCCGAGGTGAGTGTGCTGCCTGAGCGTACTGCCTGAGTGTACTGCCTGAGCGCACTGCCTGAGTGTACTGCCTGAGTATACTGCCTGAGCGCAGTGCCAGAGCGCAGTGCCAGGAATGCTGTTACTGCACAGATCGCCAAGCTGCGTGCCGCTCGCCGCTAAACACACCAAACCACGCAACTGCGAGGTGACAGCTCCTTTGATTGATCCCACATCTTTTGCAGATCGCCAAGCTGCGCGCGGCACGCCGCCTGTGGGCGCGCCTGGTCAAGGAGAAGTTCGCCCCCAAGGATGAGAAGTCGCTGGTGCTGCGCACACACTGCCAGGTCAGCAACAGCGCATGCCCCGCTGGCACCAGCTCAGCGTGCAACGTGGTCCGCATGGCTGCAGAGCTTGGCAGGTTGCCAGGCGCACGCTTGCAGGCTTGTCGGATGCTGCCGGATGCTGTGCGCTGTGCCTCCCAGCGTCGCTGTGCTGCGTTGGGCAGCCAGTGTGCGTTCTTTCCGTGGAACCTGCTTCAGCCGGCCCCTGCCCATGGCTGTCACCAGATGTCAGCCAGCTGTTCTTCAGCCTCCACCTGCCCGCCCGCCCCCACTGTGTGTGCCCGCAGACCAGCGGGTACAGCCTGACTGCCCAGGAGCCGTACAACAACATCGTGCGCACCACCATCGAGGTGAGCTAATGTTGAGGGGAAGTGGGAGCTGGGCCAGGGAGACAGGGAGGGATGAGCTGTACAACAACATCGTGCGCACCACCATTGAGGTGAGCTACTGTTGAGGGGAAGGGAGAGGTTGGGCCAGGGAGACAGGGAGGGAGGAGCCATATAACCCTTCAGGCACGGGCAGCTGCAGTGAGGGGTTGGGGCAGGGGGATGGGGAGGGAGGAGCTGTGCTACACTGCCTTATGCAGCGAGGACGACATGACTTAGGGTTAGGACGGTGCCCTGAGGCAGGGAGTGAGGAGCCGTGCTAACATGTCATGCGCAACATTGAGCAAGTGAGGTGGTGTGGGGGGAGATGTGGAGGAAGAGCGGTCCCCGTTTTTCCTTGGGAGGGTCATGTTTGTGCGCACTGAAGCTGGAATGACCGCCTCCCCATGCCCACATGGGTGCCGTGTCCGCCCCTGCAGGCAATGGCGGCAGTGCTGGGCGGCACGCAGTCCCTGCACACCAACTCATTTGACGAGGTGCGCCTGGGCCGCGGGGCACCTGGCCCCGTTGCGCTGCTTGCTTCTTTCTTCTCAGGCTCTGAGCAGCAGCTGGCAGCCCCACGTGGGGCGTGCCCGCCACTGCCCAACCATGTGCACCCCAACTCGTGTACCGAGGCGTGCCCGAGGGGGGTGCTCCTGTGCTGCCTGGCATTGGCGTGTTCCAGGCCCACCATGCGCCGCATCCCGCCCAATCCCAGCCTACAATGCGGCCTCCTCGCCCCGCCCACCCTTCATCCCACCTTTTGATGATCTGCCTGTGCAAGCCATTGCTTTCCCTCCTCTCCTCTCCACCCAGCACCCTTTTAAACTGCAATGACCCTGCTCCCTCTGCACAGGCCATTGCTCTGCCCACCGACTTCAGCGCCAAGCTGGCGCGCAACACGCAGCTGATACTGGCAGAGGAGACGGGGATCACGCGGGTGGGTGGGGTGGATGGGTGGGCCTCCCCTCTTGCCAAGGATGGGCTCGCCTCCCTCTTGCTGGGCCGGGTACCCGAGTGTGAACAGGGTGGCTGGCGGCGCGGGGTGCAGCACGCGCCGTGGAACAGGGAGAGGGTCAACCCTTCAATTGACCTGGGCCAAGGCATTGCCACCACTCCGCCAAGGCTATCAAGGCTATGACCTCCCCCTCACGTCTCCCACCACTCCCACCTCATTTCTACCCATCGCTGCACATCTCTCTCACGCTGCCCGCCTCAGGTGGCGGACCCGCTGGGTGGCTCGTTTTACATCGAGGCGCTGACGGCCCAGATGGAGGAGGGGGCGGAGCGGGTGATCCGGGAGGTGGAGCACCTGGGGGGCATGACAGAGGCAATCATCTCGGGTGGGTGGCTTTTGGGGGAGTACAGAGCTTGATGTTGGCAAACAAAGACACAGCCCCCTGGAAGGGCAGGGGGCTGCAAGGATTGCGAGCAAGAGAGGGGAAGTAGGGGTTGCCCTGCATCCGCCGGAAACATTGATGTGTTGTTAGAGCGCTGGGGGGCATGACAGAGGCAATCATCTCGGGTGAGCTGCTTTCCCCTGTGTGCGCATCATCGCAGCATAGGTGTCACCACAGGTATCACCAAAGTGCCACGGGGCTGACACAAGCGATGCTGGCAAGTAGCGTGGCCGGTGGGTGGCGCTCGAAGGGCGCGTCATACCGCATGTGTTGCGCCACCCTGAACTGCAACCTGAACAAGGCAATGATCGTCCTTTCACGCTCCCCCCGCAGGCCTGCCCAAGCTGAAGATTGAGGAGTGCGCGGCGCGGCAGCAGGCACACATCGACAGCAACAAGCAGGTGCTGCACAGGGCGGAGGGTGCACCGCCCACCGTGTGCCCACCAGGAACGTGCCCGCCGTGCTGTGCGTGCTGTGCTGGGCAGGATGTCCCTTCCTTCCAGGCAGTGAGGGCCTGCAGTGCTGCACCCTCCTTGCTCCCCTCGCCGCCCTGCTGCCGCGCCTGCACGCCTCAGCCCTCCCCATGCATGCCCATCGTTCTTCCCCACCCGCGCAGGTGATTGTGGGGGTGAACAAGTATGCGCAGCACGACGCCGAGGGCGAGGCGCCACGTGACATGGATGTCAGGAAGATTGACAACACGGCGGTGCTGCAGAACCAGGTGGAGCGGCTCAAGGTGAGGCATGCCTGCGGCCAGGTGCGACTCAATCAATCAATCAATCAATCAATCAATCAATCAATCAATCAATCAATCAATCAATCAATCAATCAATCAATCAATCACATTTCAAGTCCACGGCCAGGTGCGACTGCCACAGCCATCCGTCAGCAAGTCAACAGTCGACCGTTTACTGCAGCGCCCAGGGTTTGGGGGCAGCATGAGTGGGGATGGGCGCGTGACGCTGCCGCGGTGCTGCAGAATGTGATGGGGCGGGCCAAGGTATGATTATGAGCGACCCTGGCCCTGGCCCAGGCACGGGTCGGGAGGGCCTGGGCACTTCACCGTGCTCGGAGCCCAAGGTTGGAGCGCTATGGAGCGGCGGCATAGCGTGCGGAGCGGACGCACTGTGTTGCATGCCCGGCCACGCCTCCTCCTTCTGTTCCCTCACACCTTCATCTGACAATCCCGCCCCCCCTCTTCCTGCTGTGCCCTCGCAGCATGTGCGGGCCACACGCAACAGCGAGGCTGTGGCAGCAGCACTGGCGGCGCTCGAGGCGGCAGCGCACAGCGGCAAGCGGGACCAGAATTTGATGGCTCTGGCGGTGGAGGCGGCGCGCGCCAGGTGGGCAAAGGCGTGCGTTTGGCGGGCTCTGGAGTCAGGTGTGAAGCAGGGGAGGGTCCCTTTTACGTGGGAGGCGGGTGGAGTTGTGTGTACGCGGCACGTGCGTGCCGTGCGTGGAGGGAGGGAGATGCCGCACGTGTGAGGTGGGTGGAGCTGGGTAGGCGGGTGAGCGTGGGTGGAGTTAGGTTAGAGGTGACATGTGCACGGCGGATGAGTTGCATGCATGGTGGATGGTGTTGGTTGCAAGACGCGCCTGCACAGGCTGCCGGAGGAAGGCAGGGGAGGCGGGAGAGAGGTGGGTGGCAGGCATTGTGCACCTGCCTGGCGTGCAGTGCACTGCTGTGAGTGGCGCAGGCACAGGACTCTGTATGGTGTGGTTAGTGCAGCTGTGTGGCTTGCTCAGGGCCTTGGAGAGCGCCTGAGGACTGCCTGTGCCAGCCTGCCTGGCTGGTGGGCGCCACAGCCCGCCCCTCATGTTTCTTTCCTGCCCGGTGTTCCCTCTTGCAGGGCGACGGTGGGGGAGATCACGCATGCGCTAGAAAAGGCCTGGGGGCGTTACGAGGCGGGAGGTGCGCTGGCAGCATGCAACGCCAGCTGTCGCCACCTGGCGCGGCTGGCGCTCAATCGCATGCCCTGCTGCTCGCGGCTAGCTGTGGCTGCCTGACCGGCTGAAGCATTGTGCGCCCTGCCGGCTGCTCTGAGTGATGATCCCTGCATGGCTGCCTGCCGGTGTCTGTGTCGCAGGTGGTATGGCAACAGGCATCTACAATAAGGCCCTCGGCTCTTCGTCTCATGTGAGTGCTTCCTCCAGCGCTCAGAAACTGCCCTCCCTGCCCGCCTGCCACCTTCCGCCTGCCTGCCTTGTGAAGTGAGGTGCAGGCGCCCCGGGCAGGGCAGGCTGCGCAGAGCTGGCCCCCTGCTGACTACTCCACACAGTCACAGCACCAAATGTTTTTTTTTTCCGTTCCTCTCTTCTCTCCCCGACCACAGGCCGAGGTGGAGGCAGTGGAGCATGCGGTGGAGCGGTTTGAGCAGGAGGCGGGGCGGCGCCCGCGCATCCTCATCGCCAAGATGGGGCAGGACGGGCACGACCGGGGGGCAAAGGTGCTGGCCACAGGGTAAGGCTGCGTGCTGCCGTGTGACTGTGGATACGCACGCGTGTACATTGCAGCTACGCTCCAAGCACCGCTTTCTTTGCATCTGCTTGCCTTCCTTCCTTTCCTTCGTGCCAGGAAGGCGGGCTTGGCTTATGACTGGGACACAGGCCCATCCCCACGCTGCTATGTTCCCATCCCCCTCCACTCCCCCACTGCTCCTGCGCCTCCCCTCTCGTGTCCCCCTGCCAGGCTGGCAGACCTTGGTTTTGACGTGGACATCGGGCCCCTGTTCATGACGCCACAAGAGGTGGCACGCCACGCCGTGGATGCAGGCACGTGCGCCGCCTGCCCGCCTGCCAGCGCCTGCTGCTGCCGCCCACGCCACCTGTGCGGCGTGCCAGTGCACATGCTGGCACGGACCGCTGTGCCGCTTGGCATTGCCCAGTGGCGCCATGGCTGCCCGACATTGCAGCTGGGACAGCTCCCTTGCTGGTGCTTGAGCTGACGTCAGATCTGATCACTTTCAGACGTTTCTGCATCTCTTCATCTTGGCACCCCTAGGATTCCTTTCTTAGTCCCCCGCCCTCCCTGCCCCCTCTGCAGACGTGCACATCGTGGGTGTGTCCAGCCTGGCGGCAGGGCATGGCACGCTGGTGCCAGAGCTGATGGCGGAGCTGAGGCAGCAGGGGATGGAGCACGTGCTGGTGGTGTGTGGTGGCATCATACCCAAGCAGGTGAGGCAGGCAGAGGGTACAGTTAGAGGACTTTATTGGTGGCTGATGGGGCATTGCTTGGACATGGGCAGCAGGTGCTGGAGCATGTGATGGCGGTGTGTGTTGGTGTGCTTGTGGAGGCATCGCCGTCCACCAGGCGCGGCAGGCAGCCAAGGCAGGCAGGGGCAGGGGCGTAGAGTGGAGGGTAAGCGATTAGGGGAGGGCGCCGGAAAGGAGCAGGTGCTGGTGGTGTGTGGTGGCATCACTCCCAAGCAGGTGAGGCAGGCAGTGCGGTGCAGGTGTCACACTACCCTATACTACGGTGGGACATGAGGGATGGATGGCAGGGAGCGGTGCCTGGGCAGGGAAGTGGCAGGCAAGCAGGAAAGGGGGGCACAGGGAGCAGGGGGCGCGGGGCAAGCCCAAGGTGCAGCCGCTGGTAGCTGCTAGTTCCCCACACCTGCCACGCCCTCACACCCCCCAGGCTTTTTTTCAATCACCCTGCCACACATCCCTTCTCTACGCCACTTCACTCTTACCCTGCCTGCCTGCCTGCCCGCCTGCCTGCCCTGTCTTGGCTCCGTCCCCGCAGGACCAGCCGGCGCTGCGTGAGGCGGGCGTGGCCGCTTTCTACACCCCCGGCACCCGCGTGCCCGCAGCCGCGCTAGACATGCTGGGCATGCTGCTGGAAGAGCCGGGGCTGGCGGGCTCGGCTGCCTGAAGGCGGCGGACAGTTACCTTTTTGAGATCGTAGGTGCCTTGGACATGATGTGCATGCTGTGCATGCTGTTCAAGGGCCCAAACCTGCCAGGCTCTGCTGCCGGTTGTCTGCCTGAAGCGGCTGCCTGGAGGTCTGCCAGCACGGCTGCCTGGAGGGCTGTGTTGCGCACGGTTGCTTGTGCTGCGGTCACGACCTCTGGCTGGCATCGGTTGGGCCTCGGCGAGTGGTGAATGCCTGCTGAGGCTCTTTTTGCGGGCCCTCGCGGGGCCAGCTGCCGTCGGTGTATGAATAGCACACGAGCACAACTGCTCCCCCCTGCTACCCCTCCGCCTTGCCCTCTCGAACTTCCCACATTGCACCCCTCGCCCCCTTTGTACCACTATATCATGCGCTGCTGCTATGCTGCTGTGCTGCCAATCATGTATGTCTGCCGCAGGCAGCCTCAATCGGTTGCGTTCCATTTTTTCCGCAGCAGGAGCTCTGTATACCAGCGCAGGCATGTCACCATCACTGTGCCACTCACACCCACCTGCGACCCACACCCATGTGAAAAGGAAAACATATGTTCGGTGCATTCCATTGCATGTTTCTCTGGTCAAACGCCACTGGCACCGGCCCTGACGACGGTGGCAGCAGCGGCCGGCGGTGGCCGTGGCGGCGGCGGCGCTTTTGGCCACAACCCTGAGCTGCATTCACACCGTCAAATCGATTTCCCAATTTATTACGACAAGTGTGCAATGCTGGGGGCTGCGGAAGAGCGCGAGAAGGCGGCCGAAATTTGTGCGCACGAGCGGCGGGGGATGAGGGTGTGAAGGCCCCCATATGCTTGCTATACCTCGACCTAACATCACAAGCGATCGATCCAACGCAGGCCAGATTGAACAGCGGCCCACGAGCGGCTGCTGAACTCTGGCAGCGGGAGGAAACTCTCCCGATTTCAGGAGGCTTGCAGGCGCTCTATTGTGCGTCTGCAATTGCATTGTGCGTCTGCAATTGCCAGCGGCAGTCAAACGAGGGACAGCGGGGGAGTCCAAGAGTGGAGACCGCGCTCTCTGCGCCCGGACCACGCCACAAGGGTCCTGACGCTGTCAATTATATATAACGGATCTGCTGGTGGCAGCAGACGCGTCGAAAGAGCTTGCTAGGCGTGCCGACGAGCCCACCTCCTGCGCAGAACCCCCCAGGTGAGCCGCCATAAGCACGCTGAAGTGTGTGCGATGCTCAGACCTTGTCCGGCAGGGAGCCCAGCACATGCTGCTGGTCTTCGCCGGGAATGAGCTGGGAAGCCGCTTCTCGCAACAGCGCTGAGCCCACTGCATTTCGTGTAGCACATCACACGAGAACGTGCTCACGATGGGGCCCGCTGCACCCGCGCAGGCGTGACGGGGGAGCCAGCAGCGGCAGGCGGCGGCGGGGCGGCGGCGGCGGCGCACGGCGGCAGGCCAGTGCGTGCGTGCGCCACTATGTTTCATGCGCCTGTCACGGGCGCGACAGCGCTGCACAGGGCTGCACAGCGCGGGGATGAGGCAGAGGTGGCGTCTCTCTTGGACCAGGTTGGTGCCGGAGGCCACAGGCGTGCCCAGCGGATGCTTGGGCCGGCAAAGCTGCTGTGGTGGCAGTGCAGCCTGAGCCGCGAGAAGAGCTGCAGCCTCGCCACCAGCAGCAGCGGCAGCAGCAGGGCCTGCTGTGTTCTGTGGAACCCTGGCACGTGTTCTGCGCCAGCAGTGCGAGCAGCATATCCACATGTGGCATGCCAAGTACCCACACTGCCGCTGTCTCTCGCTGGCACACTTGTGGGTGCAGGGCGCGGACCCCACGGCGCGCGACGGCGAGAGCCGCACGCCGCTGCATCATGCGGTGATGCGGGGGCATGTGGGTGTGGTGGATGTGCTCCTAGAGCGCGGCGGGCCGGCGCTGCTGCTGGCGAAAGACATCCTGGGCTGCACGCCCGTGCACCTGGCAGCGGTGCAAAACCAGGTGCGAGGGCGACGGGTGGTAGACGATGAGTGGCACTGGCCGCGGTGGTTGCTGTCCTGCCCCGCTTATGGGGCGAACAACAAGGCGCCATGGTGCGCAATGTATGCGTGTAGCGGGCCTTGAGGGGTGCAGCCATGTGTGTTTGCTGTTGGCTGGTGGAGGGCGCTGCCTGCCCCACTGCACTGCAGTTGGCAACACACAATCACACCTCACACGATTCCTATGGCGGCTGTGTGAGTAGGTCTCCCTCATTCCCCAGCTGGTGGCCGCTCAGCTGCCAAGATGAAGGCCCGTGACACGTCGTGGATATTGACCCCATTCCACACATGCTGTCAGCTGCAGGTCACCCTGATCATCCGGCTGGTGGAGGCGCTGCTGGCGGATGAGGGGGGGCGCACCCCGCTGCATGAAGTGGCGCGCCGCCGCTGCATGCAGGTGCGCAGCAAGCGGGGGGGGGGCAGGCTTGTCAGCGAGGGCAGCATGGGTGTCGTGCTGGGGGCTGCTTGTTGCCGTGTGCGCGAAGTGTGGGGTGAGCCACTTGTTGCTGTGTGCATGAAGCGTGGGGTCAGCCGCTTGTTGACGTGTGCACTAATTGCGTTTTTGTATCCCCCATTCCCTGCCACTTTCGGGGACCCCCACCTCTCTCGCCGTCGGCCTCATGTTGTGCCTGTACCTCATGCCCTGCCCCCCAGGACTTTATGGGCTTCCTGCACCTGGGCTGGGAGAGCGCGACGTTTGAGGACGACGGGCTGGCCAAGCCGCTGGCAGAGCTGTCGCCGCTGTGGGCGGCCGTTGCGCAGGTGGGCGGGCTGGCTGGCACGTCGCAGGACCGTGTGCCCGCACCACTGCCGGGCACGAGGTGGCACGAGGTGCACATGTGCACAAGACGCGTGCATGCACGTGTGTTGCAGTGCAGGGGGGATGCTGCTGGAGGGGTGCTGAACACTCCGTCCCGACCTCGCGCCCTCCTGACGCCTCCCTGCCGCCCACCCTCCAACACAGGTGGTGGACCTCGCGCGGCCGGGGCTGCCCGCTGTGCAGCGCGTGCTGGGCTGGCACCCGCTGCACGTCGCAGCCATGTCGGGTGAGCAGTAGAGCACAGTGAGGTCGAGAGCGGGCGCTGGGGAAGGCGCTGCCCGTTGTCGCCACTGTTGCCGCCACTGCCGCTGCTGCTGCCCCGCCGCGGTGGCCTCAGCCGTCGCTTGCGAGCCCTTTTCACGAGCTCATCCGCCTGCAGAAGCTTCTTCCCAGGCCTTTAATGCCTAACTGTTCACATCATGTGTGCACTCGCCTGCCCCCGCCCGGCTCCCTCCCACCACCCCAGGCAACATTGAGCTCATCCGTCGGCTGGTGCAGCAGTTCAAGTGTGACCTGAGGGTCAAGTCCATGAACTCCTGGACGCCCCTGCACTACGCCGCCGCTTACAACCAGGTGAGGAATGGAGCCCTCATGCACAGCTGCAGCCAGTAGCGAGGCAGCAGAAGAGGGCTGAGGGTGGGGCCCAGTAATTGGCGGATGCCCCTGCACCCCTGCTGCCACATACATGGGGTTCAGGGGTGCAGCGTGTAAATAGGAGCGGTGTGGTACGAGTGGAAAATGGCAGCTTTGCGGCAACAGCATGCCACGTGCCGCTGAACCGTGCCTCTCGCCCACCGCTGCCTGCCCTGTCTTCCCCCCCGTGCAGGTGGCGGCGATCGAGGCGCTGGTGTCCCTGGGATGCGAGGTGGTGGTGCAGGACGCGGTGGGATCCACGCCCATCCATGTGGCTGCCGGGGAGGGGCACTTGGAGGCGATACGGCAGCTTGTGCGGCTGGGGTGCAGCTCGCAAGGTGCGGCGGGGTGGCGGTAGAATGCCTGGCGGATTTGTAGGGAGGGGGCCGTGCAGCTGCGGTGCCGTAGGCCGGCACCTGTGGCAGGCAGGCTGTGGCAGGCACCTGGGTGGCATCTGCAAGGCGAGGCAGCAGGCAGGCAGGCAGGCATGCAGCTGCTTTGCTGCTGTGATCCACTGCCCAGCACAGGGGAAGGCTCTTGAGCGGGCGCAGCGCAGCGTACGTGGCAATGGTGCCCCTGCTGTTTGGTGCCACTGCTGCTGCTTGCCATGTGCTTACCCGTTTCGGTCGCTTGCTTCCCCTGAGGTGCAGTCACGGACCGAGACGGCTGCACTCCGCTCTACTGTGCGGCGGCATGGAACCGCATTGAGGCGGTACGCCTGCTGGAGCAACTCCACTGCCCCTCCAGCCTGCGCAGCCTAGAGGGGCGCACTGCGGTGCACGTGGCGGCAGAGCAGGTGGGCGGGACAGGGGGTGGAGTTGGGAGGATTGCAGAGTGGGTTGCAGCTGTGCAACGTCAATGCGAGCTGCTTCCAATGCCGGGCAGGCGCCAAGTGGTCGCTATGTGAGCAGGCTACGTGAGCAGGCGCGACGCTTCGGCTCTGCCCCAGTGCTCACCCGCACCCGCCGTCCCACCCTCTGGGACCCCCCACGTGCTCCTATGCAGGGCTGGGTGGACCTAATTGAAGTTCTAGTTCGGGAGCTGGGCAACCAAGTAGACTCGAGAGACAACTACCAGTTCACTCCCCTACACTCGGCCGCCAACGGCGGCCACGTGGCGGCCATCGCCAGGCTTGCAGACCTGAAGCACGACCTCAACGCAAAGGACTACCTTGGACGCACACCGCTGCACTACGCGGCCATGCACGGGCGCTGCGGGGCGCTGGGGGAGCTCGCGGCGCGGGGGGCGGACCTGGGGCAGCGAGACTTGAGGGGAGGGTACACAGGTGCGGGGCGTTGGGGAGCATGGGGTGGGGGCAGCCTGCCGGGGGCTGGGGGCTGTGCAGCGGGCAAGGCAAACCACGTGCTTTTGTGTGGGGATGCAACTTCTGGTGCTGCGTTGTAGTTTGGTTTGTAACAAACAGCCACCTGTGTGCGTGCTTGTGTCCCGCTTGCCTGCTTGACTGCCAGCAGCCCACCTGTCAGCCGCCTCCCTGGCTGCCTGTGCGCTCCACACCTTTTTTTTCTCTCTCTCCCCTCCCTGCTCACGCCTCTTGACCCGCCCCACCCGCCCCCTGCAGCGCTCCACCTAGCGGCGGACGCGGGGCAGTGCGACTCGGTGTCACGCCTGGTCGCGCTGGGGGCACCCGTGGACACGCCGAGCAACAAGGGGCTCACGCCGCTGGCGCTCGCGCTCATGAAGGTGCGCTCCCCTTCTTGACACACGTGCCATGGTGCCCTTGAGACGTGTGCGCTACAGTTGAAAGTGCAATACACGGTCGTGCTGCGTGCGCTTGAGACCCTGACCTCCCCCGAAGCTGACAGCAACACCGGCGACTCGCCCGGGGCCCCGCCACACGTGGAGCTGCCTGCGCTGCTGGCTGGCCTAGCTGGCTGATGCATAAACTCTCAGACTTGGCAGCCGCTGATGACACATGCACCGCTGGATCATCAATGATTCAATCTGCATTGATGTCAGTATCTTCTGTTGTGTTGATGAATGATCAATGATCAATAAACGATTGCCTGTTGCAGGGCCCCGCCAACATTGAGGCGATTGCGCTGCTGGTGGAGCTGGGTGCTGACGTGGAGGCGACGCTGGCGCAGCGCAGCCTGGAGACGCCCCTCCACATCGCGGCGCGCTCCGGGCGGGCGGACGTCATAGACAGGCTGCTGAGCTGCCCGCAGGCAAGTGTGGGTGTGGGTGTGGGTGTGGTGTGGTGCTGTGAGGGGGAGGATCCAGCTGTCGTGCAGGATGGCAGTCGCAGGGGCAGGCAGGCGGGGCGCGGCAGATGTGTCGTGGGAGTGGGCAATCATAAGCAGGCAGGCAGGCAGGCTGCTCATGCCCGCAGGCAAGGAGGGGGGCACAGGGGCAGATGGGGAGTGTGGGAGCAGTAGCGGGAGCGGGGCAAGGGAAAGAGGCACCCAGGCCGGTGCCGGGGACGTGACAGAACGCATGGGCGTGCTCGTCTTGCTGCCCACACCATGCACCACGCGTCATCCCACACCACGCTCCCCGAGGCAAACACACTCGTGTGCAGTACAGCTTGGGCCCCGTCCTCACATGCCCCGCTTGTGCCTGACGTGTGCACCTGTGTGCAGATCAGCGTGACCTGCCGCACCAAGGATGGCTCCACGGCGCTGCACTACGCAGCCGCCTTTGGGCAGACGCACGTGCTGGCGCCGCTGGTGGCCGCGGGGTGCCCGGTGGACAGCAGGGACAATGCGCTCAACACACCGCTGCACCTGGCAGCAGGTGGCTTGGGATTGGGCTGGTGGAGGCAGATGTGGGGGGTGGCAGGGAGGAGGATTAAAAAGGGGCGGATGCGTGCCGCTGCACCTGGCAGCGGGTAGCAAGGGCAGCGGCCTGTGAGGGGGTAGGCCCGGCAAGTTGGCACTGGGGCCAGGGAATGTGGCGGGGGTGCAGTCGGTGCCGGCTGTGCTGCCAGGACAACTGCAACGCCTGGGCTCCCCAGGAGGCTTCCCACACCACCACGCCCCTGCTGCCGAGCTCCCTTCCCCCCCGCTCTGCACGCCCATCAAACACACACTGCTGCACCCGCATCATGCCACCGCACCCCCCACTGACTGCCTCCTACCTCATCCCTGTGCAGGCTGCGGCTTCCTGGACACCGTGGCGGCGCTGGTTGAGCTGGGTGCTGACGTGAACTGCCGGGACATCACGGACTGCACACCGCTCCAGAACGCGGCGCACGGCACCTACTCCGCGCTCGCCTCCGTGCCCGCCTCCACCTCTGCCACGGCAACTAGCACAGCAGGCCCGCCTGCCGCCACAGCCACCGGCTACGCGCGCCTCAACCCGCCGCACCAGCCGCAGCTGACGCCCGCCCAGCAGGCGGCGCAGGCGGCCATCACGGCCAGTGGCAGCACGGCGGTGAAGCGGGACGGCTTGGTGCCTGTGCGCACAGGGCTGGCGTGGGCGCCCCTGGGGGGCGGTACTGCAGGTACTGCAGGCGTGGGGGTGGACCCTCTGCTCACCACCGCCAGCTCCCTGTGGGGGGCCAGCAGCTTCTCGGCAACTCTCGACTTTGGCGCCCTGGGAGGCACGGGGGCCTCGGGCGGTGCCGGCAGCGCCGGCGGCAGCGGCGGCGGCAGCAGCGCATCTGGGCAGGATCTGTGGTCCACTTGGCGCTCCCTTGGGCTGACCAAGCTGCTGAAGAAGGCGTACAACCAGCAGCAGCGGCGGCAGCCGGGCGGCGCCGGCAGCAGCGCCGCCGCCAGCAGCGGCTCGGCGGCGCAGGTGCAGCTGCAGCAGACGCAGCAGACGGTGCAGGCCGCACTGGCGCAGATGCAGGCAGCGCTGGCGCGCAGCCAGGAGGTGCTGCAGCAGCAGCTGCTGCTGCAGCTGCAGGTGCCGCCGCCTGGGGGCTCTGGGGAGGCGGGCTCCAGCCTTGACCAGCTGCTGCTTGAAGCCGGGCCCAGCTTGGATGCCGGGGCGGCCTCCAGCAGCGCCGCCGCCGGACTGGGTGCAGGCGCCATTGTGCCGGCATCGGTAGGCGCCGTGGGCGGCGCGGCTGCCACGCAGCTGCTGGGCGGCGCCGACAGCAGCGGGCTGGCGCTGGCGGCTGCGGCGGCTGCCATCTCCAAGCCTGCCGTGGACAGCAGCAACCTTGACTGCCTGGCGCGGCGCACCGACCAGCTCTCGTTTGCGGCGGGGGAGCAGGACCGCTCGCGCCTCATCAAGGTGCGTGGGTGGGAATTTTATTGTATTTTGATTTGCTTTTTGGGCGGCAGGGCATGGGCTCGCGGGCTATCAAAGGTGTGCACAGCATCAGTTGGGAGACAGGGGAGGCGCTGCCTGTTTGTGCTACGGCGGCTGCGTGCTGTAACAGTGCAGGGGTGCAGCAGGTGCTCCAAGCTGGGCGGGCAGCACAGCTTTCCTCTACCACCGCACTGTCGGTGCCCTGCCTGCCGTGCCAGCACCACCGCTACGCTGCATTGCCCGGCCTATCCTGCTGCACATTGCTGGTGCCGGCAGACTCATGACATGACACGCCACTGTGCCTGCACATGGTGGACTGCGTTTGTGGGGTCTGGGGCCAGATCCGCACCTGCAACGGTACCGCACATTGCTTTCCCAGAAACGCGTTCCAACGGCAGTCAGACAATGGGTGTGATCACAGCTGCTGGCTCCCCGTGGACTTGGACATGTGATTGATAAGAACCTGCCTGCACATTGCTGCCCCCGGAAGCGCTTTCGAATGGCAGTCGCACAACCCTTGTGATCCCTGCCTGCAGGTGGTGGAGCGCCTTGTGGATTTGGGGGCAGACCTGCACCTGACTGACAACGAGGGGCGCACGGCGCTGCACCTGGGTGCGTGCCGCCGCCGACCTCCACTCTGCTGCCTGCCTGCTTGCTTGCTGCCTGCCTGGGCCCCTGCCTGCCTGCCTGCCCAGCGGGCTGCAATGAGAGCGCACACGGGGCACACTGCACCGGCTCCATGCCGTTGCCGTTGCCCTGCTCACCTGCCCCTGCTCTCAAAACCCTCTCCCTCCCTGCCCTGCCCTCTGGCACCCGCGCTGCAGCCGCCGGGTGTGGCGACAAGAGCATGGCTCTGAAGCTTGTGGAGCTGGGGACGGACATCAACTGCAAGGACTCTGTGGGAGGTGGGTGGGTGCGTCTTGTAACAACAGAGCGGATTGTGTGATGTGGTGGGGTTGGGGACATGGTGCTGGGCTCCACTCACTCGTGGCGTACGTGGTGTAGTTCATTGTTCACCCATGGCATCAACCACACCTCCCTCTCTCATCCTTCTTCCCCTCTCCCTCCCTGCCAGGCACCGCCTATGCTCCCGACTACCCACCTTGCTCTTTCTGTACCAATATTGCTCTTGCCTTCTGCTCCGGCTAACCACCCTTCCATTGGCTCATTCCCTCCCTGCCAGGCACCGCCATGCACCACGCCGCCATGGCCAACAAAAAAGACATGATGTTTGCGCTGGCGCGGCTGGGCTGCGACTGGCGGGCGCGCGCCGACGGCATCGACGGCGCCACCGCCACCTACGTCCTCTGCGGCCAGCACGGCAAGACGACGCGGCAGCAGGTGTGCGCTGTGGGTTGTGGCTGTGGGTAGTTGCGCTGGGTAGGGAGGGCATGGAGGAGCAAGGTGGGTGTAGGGTGTGAGGGAGTAAGGGGAGTGCGGGCCAGGGTAAGGAGGGTATGGAGGAGGGGGAGGCGCGGTGCCGTGCGCTGTGTAGTTTGGTGCATGTGGTGGTGAGGGGTGTCAATGAGAAGGGCGATCAAGTTGGGGATCCATGTCGCTTGCAGACGCTTCTGGATGTCAGACTGATGCAGTGTGTTTGCAGCATGAAGAAGTCCACACAAGGCTTGCTTGTTGGATTCAAACCAATCCATGTGTGTGTTGTGTCTCCCTGCGCAGAAGCTGTTGGATGCCAAGCTGAAGCGTGTTGCCCAGGAGGGTTCGGTGGCGCGCGCGGCGGGGCGCAACCCTCTGGCTGATGCACGGGACGATGACCGAGACGACGCGACAGGTGTGTGGGAGGGGCGAGCGGCATGCCAGTTGGTTGTGATATGATTGGCAGCCCCTGGCCTGGGGCATTGAGTTATGATGCGTGCGTGTTTGTGGTGCTAGTGGCGGTGACCGCACTTGAGGAAGCTTGCTGGACAGCTGCTGCTTGCCTCTCTCACATGGCAGCTGCATGGCAGCTGCCGCCGCCGATGCGCCGTGGCCTGATGTCAGCGTCCCTGCGTGCTGCTCCTGCTGCACCCCTGCTGCGCCTGCTGTGCAGCTGACATGGAGGCGGAGCAGGCGCTGGCTGATGCCGCCATGGCTGCGCTGCTGGAGGAGGAGGAGACGTGAGTGGCAGGCAGGGAGGGGCAGCTAGGGACGGGGATGGCACGGAGAGGATCTGCGCTTTCCCACACCTTCACCTTGCTTGCCCGACGGCTTAGTCCGTGCGGCTTAGTCAGTGTAGGCGGCTCCGCTTGGCTGCATGCACCTCTTGGCTGCCTGGCCGTGCCGGCATTCGAGTGTGGCGTCACGGAGATCCAGCCCGGCTGCTGAACCGTGCTGGTCCCAGCTTCCCCCTTTCTGACATCCCTTTCCAACCCTGCCCCCTCCCCTGTCCCGTGCCTGCCATGCTGCTGCAGTGAGGCGGAGAGCCTGACGCGGCAAAAATCGGCCAGCAGCAGCGCCAGCAAGAAGAAGAAGCAGAAGGCCAAGGCCAAAGCAAAAAGCAAGGCCGAGGCGGCTGCGGCGGCTGCTGGCACAGGCGCCGAGGCGGCTGGCACAGCCGCCGAAGAGGGCGAGGCAGCGGATCAGGAGGAGGAGGAGGCGGAAGCTGCTGCCATCGCCGGCACCGGCGCTGGCGCCCCGCCCGCCCCGCCCACGGCCGTTGCCGACGACTTGGCGCAGCATCAGGCGGGCAGGCAGGGCGCTGCCGCAGCCAGCGAGGCCAAGCAGCAGCAGCAGCAGCAGCGCAAGGCAAAGGCCGCCGCCCCGAAGCAGCAGCCCGAGGCCAGCGGCAGCGCCGCCGGCCCCAGTGATGATGCCGCCGCTGCTGAAGCCAGGGCCACGCCCGTCACGCCCGCTGTTGCTGCCGCGCTCGTGGCCGAGCCTTCTGCCGCCAGCAGCCGGGCGGACAGTGCAGCAGAGTCACTCAGCGTTGCCTCAGGCAAGTGCCGCCCCCCCCATGCTCCGGTGCATGGCATTCTCGCCTCCCGGCATCCCATTCTGTAGGCTGCTTGCCATGCCTTCTTGCTTTAGTGCTGTGAGCATTTGCCTTGCCAAGGCTGCTCCCTGCTGGCCCGCTATCTGTCCGCTGACGGCAGGCATCTCGGCCTGCTGCCGCTGCTGCCGCGTCTGCTGCCCTGCTCCCTGCCCTCGGTGCTAGGCGCTGCATGGCACTGCAGAGTATGAGGGTGCTGCGTCACGTGCCGATGCTGCCGTTGTGCGTGCTCCTGGGCCCCCATTTCTCAGCAAGCCTGTTCCATGCTGTGCCTGCTGTGCCTGCAGAGCACGAGGTGCTGAGGCAGCAGCTTGAGGATGCCGCCGAGGCTGCCGCCAGGCTGCTGGCTGTTGAGCCGACGGGAGCGGATGGGGAGGCGCAGCTGGAGGTTGCCATGCAGGTGATGGGGAGGCACAGCAGGCACAGCAGGCACAGCAGGCACAGCGGTGGGTGGACAGCCTCGCCGGGGACAGAGGGAGCGAGCCAATAGGGCAGCAGGCACAGCGGGCGCAGCGGGCACAGGGGGCCTCGTGGAGTTGTGTGGGTGTGGGGCGAGGGGGTGGTCGAGGGAGGGAGGCTGTGTGGCAGGAGTGGCAGGCCACGCTGCTGGATGCGTGAAGCATCGGACAGCAGAGAGCTAGTGTAGCATGGGGGGAGGAGCGTGGGGTCGGGAAGCAGGCAGCTGCGTAGGGTATTTCATGGGGCGCCCACCCAAGCTGACCCCTCCTGCCGCCCCTGGCATCCCTCGCCTTGCGCTTGCCACCTGGCAGGTTCTGGATGACGCGATTGAGCGCGCTTCTGCCGGCGGGGTGTCTGCCAAGTACGGGAAGAAAGTGAGGAGGAAGCTGCAGCAGAGCCTGAACGAGCTGCGGGGCATTGAGCCGCCCGAAAGCGCAGCAGCCGCCGCAGCCGCAGCCGCAGCCGCCGCTGCTGAGGCTGAGGCGGCCGCGCAGCGCGCGCGGAAGCTAGAGCAGGAGCGTGCTGCAGCTGTTGCTGCTGCGGCGGCGGCCAAGGCTGCTGCAGACTCGCAGCTTGCACGGCAGGCGGCAGCGCTTGCACGGCAGCAGCAGCAGCAGCAGCAGCAGCAGCAGCAGCAGCAGCAGAATGGGCACGCGGGGCAGCGGCCGCCCACTGCGCCGCCCTCGCCCACGCCCAAAGGCAAGTACGCCCCCCCGGCCCTCAAGCCCTCAGCGGCAGCGGCGGCCAAGCCGGCGCCCCCGGGCTTTGCAGCCGGGCAGCAGCAGCAGCAGGGTCGGACCCCGCCTTCGCCAGCAAAAGCGGCGTACAACCCTCTTGCAGCAGCGGCGCAGCAGCAGCAGCAGCAGCGCAAGCCTCCGCCGCCGCCCGCAGCGCAGCCGCAGTCTCAGGCGGCGCAGCACGCGATGCCCCGCCCCGCCTGGGGCCAGGCAGCGCCAGTGCAGCAGCACACAGCGGCGCCGCCACGTGGCGCCTCTCTGCCTGTGCTGCCGCCACCGCCACCGCCGCCTGCGCCTGCGTCGCTGCCGGTGCAGCGTCAGTCGCAGCCGCAGGCGCAGCAGCAGTACGCTGCCAGTGGTGGCTCCCTGTTCAGCGTCCCGCAGGTGTCAGGGCCAATGGCAGCACCCACCTCGCTGTTTGCCGCCCCAGCCGCAGCAGCACCCCCCGCTGGCCCACCGACGCACCAGCACCAGCAGCAGCTGATGCCAGCGGCCGCACCAACAAGCCTGTTTGCGGCTCCACCCAACGGCGCTGCCGGCAGCGGCGGCAGCCTGTTCTCCTCTGCTGCAGAGCACCCAGCGGCAGCCCACCCCATGCCCACACACCAGCCCGCCTTTGCCTCTCTGGCTGCTTTCAGCAGCAGCATGGGGCGCTCTGGCGGCGGCGGCACGGCAGCAGCCAGCAGCGCGGGCGCCAGCCTGGCGTCCCAGTTTGCTGACCTGGACATCGGCGAGCTGCAGCAGGCGGGCTACGAGAGCTTTGCCGCTGGCGGAGACATGTCTGCCGCGTCAGGCAGCGCCGGCGGGCTGCTGAGCCGGGACCTGGCTGCCGCCGTGTTTGGCTCCGCCGCTGCGGCGGGCCTGCTGCCGCCGGGCGGGCAGCAGCAGGAGCATCTGGATTCGGGTGCTGAGCTGCTGTCTCGCGACCTGCTGGGCGAAATTGAGGGCACCATGCTGCCCAGCGCCGCCCAGCCGCCCGCCAGCGGACCGCTGCTGCACCTGCCGGGCGATGTCGGCGCCGCAGGTTCCCTGTTTGGGCCCGCCGCCCCCGGAGCCCCCTCCCCCAGCTCGGCCACCCTGAGCTCCTTCCGCTCCCTTTGGTGAGCAGCTTCCTCGCAGCTTCCTCCCTCATGGCAAGCTCACCCCTCTTGGCGAGCCTTGGTGATGGCCGACCAGCTCCTCTGGCGTGCCTGCCCTCTTGGCTTCTAGTTCTACCGCAGCAGCGTGCCTGCCGCTGCCACTCCTCCCTTTCCTCCCTCCAGCTGTCCCTGCCAGCCAGCACCTGTTGCTGTTTCCGATGCCTCTCTCGACCCCAAACCCAAACCTCGACACCGCAACGCTTGTGCCCCCGCTCGCGGCCTTGCCTCTCCTGCTGGCTTCCTTGCTCAGCATCCACGCCCACGCACCCCACCCTTGTTGCTCTCTCTCTCGTACATGTCCCTCCCTTTGCGTCACCAACTTGCCTGCTGCCCATTGGCTGGCCAGTCTTCCGTTCCTTTTCGCCCTGTGCTTCTCTCTCACACACCTCCCCTCTGCAAGCTGCACCGTGTGCTCCCAGCTGCCTTTCATGCCCGGTCGTTGTGCATAGCCGGGACGAGCGGGCCTCGGGGTGCCGCCCCCACCCTCAGGCCCCACTCCGCCCCCGCCTGCCAGCGCCATGCATCTCAGCTCCCGACAGTGTTGTCCCTCCCTGCTGCTGGCATTTAATTCCGGACCAGACCGCTCCCCAAGCATTTCCCCAACCCGATTTTCTCAGCTCTGCACCACCCCGCTTGCTTGCTTGCCTGCTTGCGCTTCCCACCGCACCACAACGCACTCAACGTATGACCCACCCCCTCGATGCCTGCCCGCTCTGACAGCGGCGCCTCATGTCAACGCAAACCAACGAAAGCGTGCACATACTAAGAATTGGGTGGGGTGAGGCAAGTGCTGTTGCCGGCACAAGTCGCCAGGTGCTGGACATGTCGTGACAGCGGCCGCTACAGCGGGGACACAGTGTGACCAAAGCAGGGGCGGAAGCTTGCGATCTATGATTGGCGTCTTTCTCGCTTGCGCCTATCTGCGATGTTTTTTAACAAACTGTCGGTCACACAGGGGAGGGGGCAGAGAGCCATGGCGGCCTCTCCAGACGGCGCTGCCTGGCGCCGCGGGCTGCAGACTGCTCTACGAGTTGTGATGGTTCTAGCAGTGCTGCTGGCCGCGCGACCTGGCTCGGCCGACCAGCAGGTTAGGCGGGAGGGCTCTGCCGGCGGCGGCGAATGGCGGCGGGCCCAGCTGCGGTATGCCTGTGTTCCCAGGTGACACTAAAGCTCTCTTGCACCATCAAACTGCAGCAGGGCCCTCCGTTTTTGAACACGTCTCACCCTGCGATGCGCTTTGAGGCCTCCTGCCTCAGCTACACCCGCGTCTGCTTTGACCAGGTCAGCGCTCTCAGCAGCGAAGTGGGTGCTGCCTCTGTTGCTCCAAAGATGTATTTGTTGGGGCACGAGGCTTGCTGATGGTGGGTTGATGCATCAGCCAGGGCCAGGTATTAGGGCAGGGGCGGCATCCCATTCCCACCCCAAGCCATCCTTCATCCCGGCCCTCCCTCTCCACCCTTGCATGGCGATGAGCACACTGCACTGGTCGAGGGATGGCATTGCCCACTGCGTCTGTGGTTCCTCTAACCACGGTCTAACCATTGTGCCTTTGTGCATGTTGCCCATCCTCCCTGCGCCCGGCTGGCAGGGCACTGTGGTATCCTTTGACGGCGCCCACAGCCCCACCAACCGCACCTCCCGCCCATTGCCCCAGCTCAACATCTCGGGGCTGGCATACAACTGGGGAGGTGAGTGTGTGGGCGGGTGCAAGGGCGGCAGGTCCTAGGTGCCTTTGGTTGGTACCAGCACACCCGGCTGCCCAGCGCCGCCACGTGCGGGCACACACAGTGCACCACTTTGGCTGGCTGGCTGCTGCTGGGTGCGGTGAGGGTGCTCCTCCTTCTTGGCTTTGCTTCGTCCCCTGCTCCTTTCCGCGCCCCCCCGTGCTCCCTGCCTGCCTGCACCCCGCATGCACACATTTGATCCAACTATGGCCGTCCCTCGCCCGCCAGGCGCCCTTACCATCAAACCCCCATTCCTTCTACAAGACCCCCTGCCTGCTCCTCTGCCCCCCCTGTCCTTCCTCCTTCTCAACAACTCACCTCCCCCGGGACTAGGCACCGGGGGCCCCCACAGTTGGGCGCCATCCGTTCTCCCAGCCTCACCTACCAACACCCGCTCTCTTTTGATCGACACCCCTGCCTTCCTGTCTTCCGCTTCCACCCTCGTCTGCACCAGGCGCCCCCCAGTCGGACCGCCTCCGCTTCTCCCGCTTCTTCTACCAGCCCCTCACCTTCCGCCCGGCCGCCGGCGAGCTGGAGGGCAGCCCCGACCTGCGGCAGCCCGCCTTCTCACGCCGCACAGTGCCGCTGGTGCTGTGGTCTATGTGGCCCCACAACATGGCGGGTATGTGGCTACGTGTGTATGTGCGTGTGTGTGCATGGGTTTTTGGATGTGCAAGTGTGGGTGCAGGTGCACTGGTAGGTGTGTATGTGCACAACCGCTTGTGTTGGTGGGCGCTGCAGGCGCCTGGGTGCTCTCAAGGGAGGCTTGCTGCTGCAGTGCCTGCGCTGCTCTGCCTGCCTGCCTGAAGCACCCAGCCCAAGCTACCTCAAACTGGCGCTGCGCCTGGCTGCTGCAGAGTTCTTTGCACACGTGCCCGCCCGGCTGTGGGCGCTGCAGAGCGAGGGGGCGCTGAGCACAGACGTGACGCTCGTGGTGGGGACGCCGCCAGGTGCGCATGCAGCGTGCTGTACACTGCAGTACCAGCACTGTACTACCAGCACTGAAGCACTGCCAGCTGGGGCAGCGCTGGCTGCGGAGCAGTCTGTCATTGGCCGACAGCAGCAGGAGGCGTATCTGTCCACTAAAGTCCAATCGGTGTATTCGCTCTGCCTTTGCGCAAGCACGTGCCCTCATACGCCTGACGCTCCTGTGCCCGCTGCGGTGGCCTGCCCTGCCCATGCAGGCGAGCGCCTGCCCTCCTTTGTGCCCTTCTTCCTGAAGCCCTTCTCCCCGTCTTACGAGGTCGTCTCCTTCGCAGAGGTCTGAACCTGCACCTGAGGGCGTATCGTGTATCTTACAATCGCAAAAGTGGGAGTCCAGACAGCAAGCGCTGTCACGTGTGCTTGCACAGCCGGGCAGCAGCCTGGCATGCAGCCCCCACCCCGGCAGGCTACACCACAGCAAGTCAGCTCCCGCGCCCGCCCCCGCCCCTCCCCCTGCAGTTCTCGGAGCGCCACCCGCCCTCCGGCGCACCGCGCACAAGCGCAGAGGGCACCCCGCAGCGCTGCTTCCAGACGGCTCACCTGTGCGCTTTTAGCTACGGATTCTATGCCGGTGCATACGGGGCTGCCCAGGCCATCGTGCGGCACTACCAGCCGCAGCTGCCGCCTGCGCCTGTGACGTTTGACGGCGGAGAGGAGGTGCTCAAGGTGAGGCAGGCAGGGGCTGCGCATTGCGCAGGTTGGCTGCGACACAAGGGGAGCCCTGGGGGCAGGAAGGGGAGGAGGCAGGTGTGCCACTTGCTGTGCTTCGGGAGGCAGAGGGGCTGGGTGCCCGGTGCTCTCCCTGCGCTGCCCTGCTTTCCAGTCTGCACACTTGCTCGGTTCTGCCCCTGCTCATCCGTTCCCCTGCGCGCTTTGTGCGTTGACACCACCTGCAGGTGCTGATAGAACGTCGGCGGGGCGGTGTGCGCAACCTGCTCAACAGCCAGCAGCTGGTGGATCAGTGCAACGATGTTGCCAGCTGGCAGGGCAGGCTGGCAGGGGGCGGCAAGATCACACGCGTGCAGTGCAGGTGCGGGCGGACGGGTGCACCAACGCTGTTTGCAACTGCCGCTGCTGCTGCGTTGCCGCTGCTGCTGCTGTTGCTGCTGCGCTGCCGCCGTTACTGAAGCGCTTCCGCAACTTCTTCTGCAACTGCCGCTGCTTCCGCTGAGCGTCTCCCGTGCGGCACAGCTCCCCACTCTCACATGGTCCAGTCCCTTCTTCTTCCCCGGCCCCACACCTCTCCTGATGCTTCGCCTCTCTCCACACGACTCAGCAAGCCACCAAATGCCACACCGCCCTCCCAAGCCTCCCCATCACCTCACCGCTACATCTGGTAAGATGAGACTCCTTTGCCCACCACTTTTGACCACCACTGCAGGCAGTTCACCTTCACCGGTGACGCTCTTGCCAACCTGGCGGCTGTGCGGGCCGCAGACGTGCTGGTCATTGTGCACGGGGCTGGGTGCACCAACTGGCTGTTCATGCGGGAGGGAGGTGCCATGCTGGAGCTCAGGTGGGGGGTGGGGAGGGAGGGAGGGAGGGAGGACAGCTGCGGCGAGCTGGGGATGGAGGGATGGGGGGATGGAGGCACCTTGCTAGGAGCAGCTCAGGTGGGGCTGGAGGGAGGGAAGGGGCAGTTGATGGGACGAAGCGTGCTGCAGGCGATGAATGTGCCTCAAAGAGGGGGGCGGGGGGTATCTCCATGTGCTAACATCAGGGGCAGGGGCCGTGCTGAAGAGCTCTGAGGTGGGGTGGCGACAGGTTATGCTGGGAGGGAGGGGCAAACTAACGGGGAGCTCGCCACGTGATGTATCTGCATCTTGGGAGCAGCTCTTTGCACACCTGTGCAACTGCCATCACCACACCACCCCCTGCAGGCCCTACCAGTTTGGCTGCCTGGCAAAGGCGTGGGTGGAGAACCAATTCCCAGCGGTGGGTGGGCTGCTCCTGCTGCGGGGAGCACGGCGCGCTGTGCATGCTGTGCATGCTCCGAGATGACTCAGCCCACGCACTGCAGCTGCCAAAGCAGGGTGCAGCACTGCTCATGATGAAACAGTGCTCAGCGTTCAAGACAGGTGGTGCCCACCTGTTTGCAGCATGCCATCCCCCTTGCAGATTGGGGAAGGGATTCAGCACAAGGTGCACCACTATGCTCTGAACATCGAGGTGCGCGGCGCTGTGCTGAGCTGGCCTGGATGTAAGCTATCAGAGCGGGAGAAATGCAGAATGTTGCCGCTACACATTGCTGGCCCAGACCCGCGCCTGCCACGCTGTGTGCTGCCAGGCACCCGCCATCGGCCCACGCCGACGCCCGTCCCCGCTGCGCCTGCTGGCACCACCACCGCCACCCCCCTTTTGCTGTACCGCAGGACCCTGAGCTGTACCGCCCCAGCCAGCTGGAAGAGGAGCACCCTGTACCGCGTGAGAACCGGCGGTACGAGCGCGACCTGCGGGACAGGTGGGCCCACCTTGCTTTCCTGCCCCTATGAGACCATCTGCTGGCACCACTTCTCTGCTGACAATTGCGTGGTTGCCTGGTGCTGCCTCTGTGCACTAGGGACTCGCCTGTCCTGAACTTGACCTCACCCTGCCCCTCTCTTCCTGCCTGCCATCAGGCACGTGCGGCTGCCATTCGAGGCGCTCCGAGAGATGCTGCTGCGCGTGGCTGCGGTGGGGCGCTCGCACAGCGCCTACTTGCAGCAGCGCAGCAGGGGAGAGGCGCTTGTGGAGTTGCTGCCCGGCGGGGTGCTGCGCCCGGCAGAGCCGCTGCCGGCCAGCCTGAAGGGCCCCGCCCGCAGCGCCGCCGCCGCCGCCGCAGCAGCAGCGGGGGCAACCCTGGGCCAGCACGCTGTGTCGTGGGGGACGAGCCTGCCAACAGGTTATGCAGGGGCGATGCTGGTGCTGGCCGTGGCAGCTGCGCTGGCCTATCGCTGGCGGTAAGGCGCGCACTTCATGCAGGCCGACCACAACAGCTGAGCTACATGCTGCAGCTTTATTTAACTTTGCTTGATCTGAAGAGGGCGGTCGCAGTCCACCCTTGTGCATCTGTAAGCTGCGGTTTAATCCTTGGCTGGCCAGGAGTTACAAGGGGCAGCAGCACAAGGGGCGTCAGGAGGGATCACGGTTGGCGCACGCGCGAGTGCCAGCCAGAGGCGGTCGTATCGTTGGGTCGAAATACAGCAGCATGAAAGGGAGAAAATACAGGTTGGGCCGGTTCCTAGAGTCCCTGGAGATGGCGGGACGCAGCCAGGGGGCACCGTCCAGCAAGGGCATACAGAAGGTGCAGGTGACCGTTCTCAGGCGCGCTGCTAGCTGAGGCGCGGGTACGCATGCGTCCTGCGCACCGCCAGGTCAGCGCCGCGCCACGTCAGCATGCCCTCATCATCCCAGCAGCAGGAAGATGAGAATAATGAGGACGAGGATGAGGAAGCCGACGATGGCCAGCTGCCCCTTGGCCCCCGCCTTTTGCAGCACATAGTCAATCTTCTTCTGCAGCACACAACACCAGGGAAGGCGGTGAGACAAGGAGTGGAAGTCAAGGGAGGCAAAGGCCATAAGCCAGGCGGGCAACGGCGTGCACATCACATTGGGTGCGCATGCGTAGCAACATGAGGTTGACAAGCGAGCTGCAATGCGACCTGCCCGGCAGCAGACATCACCAGGCGCAAGCTGTCCCCAAGCCACAGCACAGCGTGCACACGTCTGCCAAAGGGGCTCACGCAGGCAGGCGTGCAGTGCAGATGCACCGTGGCGTGCAGTGCAGGAAGGCCATGCGGGCGGGCATGGCGGGCGGAGGAGGGCGCGCACCTGTGCTGCCTGCAACCGAGTGGAGGTCCCCTCAATCTCCGTGTCCAACTCATCCAGAAGCTGGCCCTGCACCACACAAGATGCCAGTTTGCATGCTTGAATGGGTCGATTGCTGGGTGGAATTAAGCCCAGCTGCCCAAATGCCGTGCCCACACTCGCACCCCTGTACCAATGCCTCCCACCCGTCAACCCACAGCAGGGGGGGGGGGGGGAACAACAACGCAACATGCACACACAATGCGCAGCCCCCCGTCCTGCCACACCCCCACACCCGCACCTGCAGGTGCAGCTCCTGCCCCATCTCCTTGCCCAGCTCCCCGATGCGGACCACGTGGTGGCTCAGATGGTCCAGGTCCTCGTCCTGACGCCTGCAGGCAGCAGCGATTATGTACACGTTTTGGGTCAGAGCTGCCTGCGTGGCTCAGCTGGCCAGCTACTTGAGGGCTGTCTGGTGGCTCAGCTGGCCAGCTTTACTGACGCACCATAAGGGAAAGGAGGCGGGGAGGGAGCAGAGGGGGCCTGGGGACAGTGCACTGGAGTCCAGCAAGGGCATTGCCTGCATGCCGCCTGATGCCAGGCAGAGCCCACAGGTTGCACTGCCCCTTGCAGGCACCGCTGCCCAGCCTGAGGACACTGCCACAGCACAGCAGGTCAACCTCGGAATGCGGGTCCACTCACCAACCGCCACCTCAGCGCTCTCCCCAGGCACACTCACTGCATGAGTAGCTGCTGCCGGTCGCCCTCCCCCCGGATGAACCGCTCGTTCTCGTCGTGCACTGCCGCCGTCAGCCTTCCCTCCGCGCCGCCGCCGCCGTCGGCCACGCCGCCGCCGCTGCCGCTGGCGCCCGCCGACAGCCCCGACGTCAGGCTGCTGAGCTGGCGCCGCGTGGCCATCACCCACTTGCGCCGGTCCGACAGCTCTGCCTGGCTCAGGTTGAACCGCTGCGGGTTGCGCTCTGCTGCGTCAATCGACTTGTCTATTTCCGCTACCATATACTCCAGGCTGGACGCCTCCTCCTCCAGCTGCAGCAGGCACAGCATGCCGGCCAGTGGGGGCAGGAGGAGGGAGGTGTCCAAGGGCAGGCAGGCAAGGCAAGCAATTAGGTCACAGATGGTCCAGGCTGGAGGCGTTGTTCTCCAGCTGCCGGGTGCAAGGCGATGTCGGTGGGCAGGCAGGGTTGGTGGGCGGGCAGGGCGGGATGGCAGGGCAAGGACCCGCTAAGCATGGGCAAGTGGGTGCACAGGGGAGCAGCAGGCGTTTTTGGGAGCCAGAGGCAGGGCGAGCGGAGGCAGCAGGAGTGACACTCAAGAAAATGTAGCGCAGGCATGAGGGTGCAGCTGCACTGCCTGCTGCAGCAGGACTAAGGGCTGCAATGATGCGGCGGGCGCCTCCCTTCCCTCCCCGCTCCGCCGCCCAGCCCACCTCTGCTGCTAGCGCTCGCTTCTCTGCATTGTTGCGCGGCAGGTTCTGCCACTTGCTGAACTTGGCTTGCACGGATCGCAGCTGCGAAGCATGGCAGGTGTGGAGCGGGGTCGTTGGCGAGAAAGCAGGCAGCGTTCGCTGCTGGCGGCAGCGGCGGCGGCGGCAAAGGTAGGCAGCGCGCGCGACGCCCCGATCCGTCCGCACCGTCTCGGCAACCTCATCCTTCACAATGTAGTAGGGGTCCCGCTGCGCCATGGCCCCGCCCTTGAGAATGCCTCGGTTGACCGCAGGTGGCTGTTACAGCGCCAGGGAGCGGAGCAGTGCTGGCTGTCGGCAGATGTGGGGGGGCAGCAGGCACAGAAGCACGGCTTGGAAATGCCGCGTGCGGTGGTGTGTGGGCACGCAGCATGACGATCTGTTCACCTCCTCCGCGCATGTTGCAGTGATCAGAAGCGAACACCATCGAGTCGGATCGCCAAGCAGTACTTTCTCTAGCTAAGCAGCACACCGCCACTGCCAACAATGGCTCAAGTTTGTGCCGCACTGCGCTGCCCAGAAGCAGCGGCTGTCAGCGCAGGCCACTCCAGACGGCGCACAGTAGCTTTGGGCACTGATTTCCGGCGAAGCAGGAGACGGCTGCAGCCTGTCGCGCGCAGTAGCGGCAGCGCTGGCGGCAGTCCTGCCGCCGGCAGCAGCAGTCGGAGCAGCACCGGTGGCGGCGGCAGTCAAGGCGGCATCATTGTGCTGCCGGGCTTCTTCCTCACGTCTCGGCAGTACACCTCCATGGTGGCCGACCTGCGACGGAAGGGCTTCGATGCAGGTGGGCCCGCGCGGCGCCCAGCTGACCGGGCAAGCCGCCCCGTGCGCGCCTTGCTGGCGGGTTGTGCACTTGGCAGCAATCTCCAGAGACACAGCGCTTTACAGCACACCTTCTCTGCCCTCCGATCGCTGCAGAGGTGATGCATGCAACACTGTCCGACTGGATGCCAATTTTGAGGGGGGGCAGCTTTGAGTGGTATGCCAACAGGCTGGATGCCCTGCTGGCGGAGATGTACGCCAGGTCAGTGGGGGCTGCACAAAGCGGGGGCCCGTGGAGGGTGGGGCGGCAGCAAGAGCGGCTGCAGAGTGTAGCTTGGGGCATGTGTGAGGGCCAAGCACGGCACTGTGTTGGGCCCACAGCCTGCAGCCGGCATGCAGGACGTGGGGGGCAGGGATGGGAGGCAGGCAGGCACGCCAGCCGCTGCTGGTGCCGGTGTCGGCAGGCATGGCTGCCACATGCATGCCTCAACCCTGTTGCTGCTGCTGTTGCTGGTGCCGCCGTTGGGCACTTTCTCAGTCCATTCCATGCCTGGATCCGCAGGCACGGCCGCGTGGCGCTGGTGGGGCACAGTGCCGGCGGCTGGATTGCACGCCTGGTGCTGGGCAAAGAGCCCTATCAGGGTGAGCGGGCGGGAGGGGAAGCAGCTGGCCGGCAGTCTCTGATGGGCCAAATGGCTGCATGCACCCCCCCGCCGTATCAGCCAGCTGCCTGCCAGCTGCTGCAGCCTCTGCAAAATGTGTGCAGCCGCTCCTGCCTGCTCGTCACTGGGGCAGAACTGGCCACCCACCCTCCCCGCCCACTGTCTCTTCCGCCCCTCACCCCACTGCCTCTGTACCCCGCAGGTGTCCGCTACGGTCGCTGCGAGCGCGTGCACACGCTGCTGACGCTGGGCACGCCGCACCAGAGCACTGAGAACTACCCTTTGGGCAAGGCACAGGTGTGTGAGCGGGCACCAGTGATCAGCCGCCCATTGGAAGGGCAGGAGCTGGGAGGGAGCTTGCCTGCCAGCCTGTTGAGAGCTTGTAAGACCACGCCCCTGGGCAGCCTTGCGCTGTGGCAAGTCGTCTGGTCTCGAGGGGTTGTGTGGCAGTGTGGTGTGCAAGGCGGACGGTGGCGCCCGGTGCCCAACGTCAGACGGGCGGCTCACCCAGTCGCCACGCTGCAGTCTATCCCCGTTCCAATCACCTGTCTGCACAAGTGAGCTTTGGAGGGGCCCACCTGAGCAAGAATACCATAGGTCGTGTGTACTACACACGAACGCTGTACCAAACTACTGCTTTACTCCACTGCAGGAGTCCCTGGCGGGCCCCCACCTGGCGGCGGCGCCAGCTGGCGTGCGTGGCAGCAGCCTGCAGTTCGCCAACTACTTTTACCCCGATGTCGCCAGCTTGGGGGGCGACATACGGGTGGTATGTGCCTGCGGGGATTCCATCCGTGGGCGCCCGCTGTGGGGCAGCGGCAGCGGCGGCAGCAGCGGTGACAGCTACACCAGCAGCGGCGAGGAGGGCGGCAGCTTCGGCCAGGGGGCAAACCGCCAGGCTGGCGGCTGGTGGGACGCGTACATGGCGTATGAAGGGTACAAGGTGGGGCGGGGCGGGCGGGGCGGCGGGCGGGTGAAGGCGGGGTTGGGCGGGGCTGCAGGCAGCTGAGGTGTGCAGGCGGGCGGGGCGGGCGCTGGGGCAGGTGAGGGTGGTGTGCACACAGCTCCCTGCCCGCCACCCTGCTGCTGCTGCCCAGTCACAGTCGCCGCCACTGGGAACACACGCCAGCACCCCCGGCCCACCTCCTGCCTGGCTTGCACGCTCTTCCCTTATAATGCAGAGCGGCTGTGGGCGGGGTGACGTGGACGGTGATGGCGTGACGCCGCTGTGCATCGCCCACCTGCCGGGCGCTGAGTGGCTTGTGCTCCCGGGCGTGTGGCACATCCCGCGGCGCGGCCACCTGTGGTACGGAGATGAAGCCGTGCAGCAGCTGTGGCTGCCGTACATTCACGAGCAGCAGGGCAGCCCAGCGGGGCGGCCGTGAAGTGCGCGCTGTGCAAGCGTCAGAGCATGACCGGAAGATTTACCGAGCCGAGCGCCAGGCCGGCGGCCTTGTATCTAGACCCCTGTGTGCCCTGTGCCCCTTCCCCAGTTTTTTTGCTGTCGCTGGTTGTACTGTTTGGTTTCGCTTGCAGCATAGCTTGGCTGCCTGCTTCCAGTTTTCCTTGTCTGTCTACGTGCCTTTGCTCCTCCTGTTTTCCGCCCGATTCGTGCCCCTGCTCATATTTGATTCGCTTCCTTCCTCAAAATACATGATCGTGGTTGCCGCTTTCGAGGATGCCCTACATATGACAAGCCTTACACGCTAATCCCAGAAAATAGTGACCAAGTGCACCTGGAGCCGTGTTGGGGGCGGTTGAGTGCCAGCGGGCGGTGGTGCATGCAACGACTCTGGGTTTCGTCGACGTTGGAGATGCCACAAAATTGGCTTCAAAATACAACGTGCTGCAGCGCGAGCAGCAAGGGATAGTTGCATGACTTGATGGCAGCACGTGTGCCCCACGCAGTGACCTGCAGCCAGCGGCCACACATTCAAGCGCTGAGTCAGCATGCAGTACCAGAAGCATCAACGCCGACATCTGTGGGTTTCTGTATCAAATTTAACTCTTCCTCTGCACATTGCAGTGCCCCCTGCCCCATACAGGGGCGCCGTCATGAGCGAGCAGCAGGCCACTGCCAACGGCGGGCTTGCAGCCGCTCCAATGCCACCCCCTGCACCCAGCGCATCCAAGCAAGTGGTGATCATTGGCGGGGGGCCCGCAGGGCTCGTCGCTGCGGTCGGTCTGGCGCGCGCGGGCTGCAACGTGCAGGCGCGTTTCGGGGGGCTTTTACAGTGGCTGGGAGCGTCTCCGGGAGTCGGTAGGGTGTGCGTGCTCGGCGCCCGATCATTGCATAGCCCATGGGCCACACCGCATGCCCTATGCCTTGTCACCGCCTGCGGGCGCGCCCCGCGGCGGCAAGGGCTGCGCAGCACGATGCCCTCCACCTGCCTCGCCACTGTGCGCTCATCCTTGCAGGTGTTTGAGAGGCGGGAGCACCCGGTGAAGATCAGCAGCGATGCGGAGGACCGAGCGTTCGTGGTGGGACTGAACCTGCGGGGCCGGGGCGCCTTGGAGCAGGCAAGCCGCCGGCGGTGCCTCCTCACCTGTGCACCTGTGCATCTGCTTGGCTGATTGGCTGTTTGCTTGCACTACCGTCCGCCCATGCTGCCTGCATGCCTGCATCGGCTGCCCTGCACACTCCCTGCTGAGCCCTCTGACCTTCACTGCCGCCCTCCTGCCTGCCTGCCTGCCCTCCCGCCTGCCCCCCGCCCTTCCACCCAGGCGGGCTTCAACCTGGAAGCGTTTGAGCGCCCAAACTCTGGTGAGTCTGCCCTCACACCAGCATGGGATGGTCCATGCATGGGCCTCCTAGATTTTTTGGTTTGATGTGGGCAGGGCAGGTGTGGAGGTGCTGGGGGGAGTTGTGAAGCCAACCACCACAGCCCCGTTTGTCTCGCCCAGTTGGGTGGGTGTATTCGATGGTTCAACATGCAGACAGCAGGCCGGCCGTCAGTTGGTCGGTCAGGCAGTGGAAGCTCGAACATAGTACTGAAGGAGAGTGCATGACATGTGGGTACTGTCCACATTGTGGGTACTGTCCACATTGTGGGTACTGTCCACATTGTGGGTACTGGGCGCCAGTCAGGCCCGGGTGCTGCACCTGCTCTCCTGGCTCTTGGGAGGCCTTCCTGCTGCCTTTCTCCGGGCGCAGCAGAGGTGACAGTTTTGCCCGGTGACAGTTTGTGCCGGCTGGCGCTGGCTGAGGGCATGCACCCACGTGCCCCCTGGCCTCCCCCCAGGCGTGGTGCCCATGGGTACAATCCAGCGCGTGGGCACCGGGCGCTTCAAGAAGCAGAAGACACAGGTCGGTGGGCCGGCACCCTTCCCAATACACACGAATGTGATCCGGGCAGCACTGCCGGGGGTCCCAGCCAGCTGGCCAACATATGCTCGCACTGTATTCAGAGCGTACTCGTGCTGTGTCGAGCATGGTCCGGTTGGGCAAGCGCACAACCCCCCTGCATGCATGACCATCGTGACCGATGCAGCCTCCTCGTGCTGCGTGCAGGGCATTGCACTGTCCTACCGCATGCTGCTGGGCGACCGCATGTCGTGGGTGCGCCTCATGCTGGAGCAGGTGGGGCGGGTAATAGAGGGTGGCGGGGGTAGGGTTGTGGGGGTGGGGTGGGGGGGGGGGCGGGGCGTATCCATGGTGTGGGTGAGCCTCCTGCTGGAGCAGGCAAGCGGCGGGCAGAATGGGCGGCGGGGGGGGGGGGGGGGGGGGGGCGGGGGCGGGCGGCGGCGGCGTGACAGGCATGTGTGTGGGAGCGGGTGTGGGAGCGGGTGGGCGGGCAGGCGTGGGGCATTAGTTGTAAAGAAAGTGTGCAGGGTGTTGTGCAGGTTGGTTTGGGTGCCTGGGTGGCTCGTGCTGGGCGACGGAGGAAGGCGGACGCTGCCATGCCCCAGCAGCAGCAGCAGCAGCCCACCACTGCTGCCAGCAGCCCGACCCCGCCTCCTCGGCCAGGGGGCCTTTGTGCTCGGGGCCATTGCACACCTGCTGCCCCTGCTGCGCTGCCCTTAGGTGGAGGCCATGGGGCTGGACATCACCTGCACCTTCAACGCCGCCTGCACGGGCCTCGACCTGCAGGCAAGCACACGCGCCAAATGAGATGCTGGTGGCATGTGGGAGGTCTAGCCAGTGAAGTGCCTGCTTGCGGGGCGTGTCGTGGCTTGTAGCAGCAGGGATGGTCAAGTCGTACCAACTGAGCTCCTCTGCATGCCAGCCACGCATTGCCCCTACGTGCAGGCGCGCACCGTGGCCATCCGGCAGGGCGAGGGGCCGGCGCGGGTGGTGCCCTTTGATCTCCTGGTGGGGGCCGACGGAGCCTACAGCCAGGTGGGTGCAGGGCACCCCAGGTGCCGGTGTGACCCGAGCGTCGCCGGGGAGCACAGCCCATCCCCAGCTGGCTGTTTACATCCGCTTAATGCCCGGCTCGGCTGGCCAACTTGCTCCGTGCCTTCCCAACCTCGTATGCCGGTCTGCTGGCGCCCCGCTGCCTGCCCTGCATTGTGCATAGCGCCCCTCCCCAGCCGCTGCAGTGCACCTCACTGCGTGCACAGCATGAGTGCTGCCCCCCTGCCTTGCAGTTGCGCGCCTGCCTGGCACAGGAGCTCACCCACGATCGACTGCCTGCAGTGCCCCTGCCGGCGCCCCACTGGCTGCCCTGCGCCTTGTCATCAGGCGCGGTACGCTCCACACTGTGCAGCGCATGCACCCCCGCCTGTCCCTCCTTGCAGGTGCGTGCCTGCCTGGCGCGGGAGCTGCCGCCGGGCGAGCTGAGCGTGAGGATTGAGCCCAGCCCACGCCTGTACAAGGTCATCCGGGGGCTGCCGGCAGAGGGTGAGGGCTGCTTACAGGGGCGGGCAGCTGGCGGGTGGTGTTAGAAGGACGAGGGCCATGGATGGATGCAGGGCAGGGTTGCGAGTGATGCCTGCCAACGCAGCTGCCAGCAGTGCTCACCACAATTGACTGCAACTGACTACCCTCCCAGTGACATCAAGCCCTGCGGCGCCCCCGAGCGCCCACCCTCTATGGCTGTGCAGAGTTTGGTGAGCGGGGGAACCACGTGAAGGTCTTCCAGCCCGCCAACCCAGGCAACGGCCCCTTTGTGTAAGCTGCGCTCCCCGGCCCGCCTGCCCGTTGCTCTTGCTGCTGCTGCTGCTGCTGCTGCTGCTGCAAATTGACATTCCTAATGTGCTGCAGTGTCATAACACTGCCTACCTGCAGCACTTCACGGCAGCTCCCTTCCACCTGACTTTGCCCCGCTTTTCACAAACTGAGCTGGCAGCTATCGACCACCTCGTGTCCCCCCCTGCAGCGGCTCCTTTATCATGGTGGTGCCCCGCTACGAGGACGGCAAGCGCTGCGGCACGCTGCGCATGCTGGCCCAGGCGTGGGAGGGGCTGGAGACCGCTGCCGACTACGCCGCACTCCTCACCTCCCGCTTCCCGCAGTTCCCGCCCGCCTGCGTGCCCGCGGTGCGCCTGGCAGGGGCTGCACATGGTTGGGAGGCCGGGAGCTGGGCAGCAATGCAGGAAACGACACGCGCGTGTGCATGGTGAGGGTGGCTGTTCATCTCCCTGCCTGTCACTGGGATGGCACTGCTGGCCCAAGTGCGCCGCAGGCAGCGGCACAGCTGGCCGCTAATGAGACATACGCGGCGGGCACGCGCGTAGCCACTTCCCAGTTCCACGGCCCCGGTGGTAAGGCGGCATGAGGGGGCGCTTGCGCAGGCGGCATGGCCGGCAAACGCAGAGTGCAGTAGGGAGCAGGGCAGATTGCAGTGCGGCTTGCAAGGCAGCTGCAAGCGCAGAGCACAGCGGCGCGCAGGGGGGTGCAGGCGACACACTGCCCATACTCCTGGCGGGCCCGCCTGCCCCCCGCCCCTCCCCCGCACTGCCTGTGTGCGCAGTGGTGCTGATTGGCGACGCTGCGCACGCTGTGCTGCCGCTGACGGGCAACGGGCTCAACTCGGCTCTGCAGGATGCTGTGCTGCTGCCACAGGTGCTGCCTGGGGGTGGGTGGGCACTCCTGCTCAGGGCAGGCAGGGTGGGGGGACGGGATTCAGCTCTCCAAGCTGCTTCATGGCCGGGCCGGGTAGCCTACAGCTGAGCTGCAGACTCGGATGATGGTGTAATGGTGTTTGCAGCCCTAGACACACACCCTTGTTGCCCCGCCTTCCCCCCCTCGTGTCCTGCCACCCACTGGCCCCGCAGCTGCTGGAGCGCCACGGCGGCGACCTGGCCGCGGTGCCCGCCGCCTTCACCGCCGCCCGCAAGCCGGACACGGATGCACTGGGCTGGCTGGACCGCCAGGCGCACATCAGGTGCGGTGGTGAGGCTTCTTCGGTCTAGCGCCAAGGGCTGGCTGGGGGGCAAGAGGGCGACGACTGGCTGAGGCAGCACACGTTCTGTTTGGGATGGTGGGCGGGTGGGTCAGGGGTGCGCGGACTGCGCAGCCACTGGGCACAGCCCTCCCAAGTCCATAGCGCCTCACCCCGCTTGCCGCCGAATGGGTATTCATCACCCCGCAGGGCGGGCATGGACTGCGGCCCCTGGCACCCCATGTATCTGCTGTCCTCCGCTGAGCGCGCTGTGCGCCGCGCGCTGGGCGCGCTGACCTGGGGCGCCGTCGGCCCCACCAGCTCAGCCGCGCTTTACAACACGGCCGTGCCCTACTCTCAGGTGGGGCAGGGTGGGGTTAGATGAGGGCTGGGCTGGCTTCAGGGATTTGGTGTAGGAAGGGCTGGGCCTGCCTTCTGTTAGGTGCCACTGCCAGGCTGGGCCAAAAGCCCGGTTGCCAGCTGCACAACAACAGCAGCCTGCTGGCAGCCAGCTGGCAGACAGCAGCCCTGCGTGAGCCATCCACCAGCCAGGCAGGCGCCAGCTGGGTTGCACGCTGGTTGCTAGAGTCAGGGTTGACCCATGCTACCAATTGTCCAGCTACTGGGCGCGGACTAGCCAAGAACTGGCTGCTTGGCATGCGTGCGCGTCTGCCCAGCCCACCTTTCGCCGGTAGCATGAACGCCTTTGCTCCTTGGGTGCAATGGCCCTGTGGCTGCGCAGGTCAAGCGCCGCATGGTGGCGGAGGATGCGCTGGCGGTGGCGAGCATCCTGGGAACCGTCACAGCGGCAGCGCTGTGGCTGATGGCGCGCTAGGCCTGAGGCCGCTGCAGGGCGCTGGGGAGGCGACTGGGGGGGCGCTTGGCATCCAGAGACGGATTGGTAGAGATGTGAGCAACGATCACCGTATGGATCCTGGAGATTGATTGGCCAATGCACAGATCGATCTGCGATGCCTGTTGTTGTGCTCTCGTTGTATCGTGCTGTTGCATGTGAACACACGTCAAGAAGAAGCGCACGTTTCATGGTGATAAAAAGATTGCGCCAGACTGGCGTAGTAAATTTATTCCCAGCACCATCAGATTGGGGTACAGTGCGGGGATCAGTTGCAAGGGCTGCAGCGGGAAGAGCAGGGCGGGTGGCAAAAAAAACATTCACACTCTGCACTCGCTACAGCACCTCATCAAGGAGCACATGGGTCATCTCGTTACAGCGCACATGCGGGAGCGCCACAGCCAGGGACAGCTGCCGTCAACGGCACACTGCTGGCAGCCGCTCAAGGGCTCACAGCCAGCACCGGTTGTGCTGGCACCACCGCGGCCACCAGGCCGCCAGCCTCACTGGGCCGCCCATACCCCTCCAGCTGGCTATACTCGGCTGCATATCCACCCGCTAGCGCTGCCTCTCTGGAGTGCTGCACAGCACGGGCCGTCAGCCACGCCACTGACGCCAGCAGGGCGCCGGCGAGGGCAGAGAGGTGTAGGGAGGAGCGGGTGTACGTGCGCTGCCCAGCCTGGCGGGCCAGTGCAGCGCAGGTGCGGTCGTGAACGAGCACCTGCCTGCAGGCAGATGACACTGGCAGGTCTGCTTTCACAACAACAGCACAGAGGTGGCAGATGCACCGCTTCGAGGCAGACGGATCTTGTCAAGTCGGCAGGGCATGCCAGCCAGCAGCAGCATGCTTCCTGATGCACAGCGGTACACACACTGGGCTGCTACAAAGTGGCGGGCCGGCATGTGGCACGGCCTGTGCTCACCGGAGCCGACCCGTCGCCTCGTCTGCCACCAGCACTGTGCAGTTTGCCAGGCACACTATCGACTTTATAACTTGAGAGAAGAGGGCCTCATGCCCGAGCCCATCCATGTCCCCGGGCCGGCCGCAGACGCCCGCAAGGGTGCTCACCATGCCTGTAGCGCGCGTGGTTCAGGGGGAGCCGAGCGGGCGCCACATCAACAGGGACGCTGACCGACCGAGAACACGGCCCTCAGAGCCGTGCTGCCCCATTGCCGCCATGCACTGCAAGCAGCCAGCCGCAGCGCTGCGGCTAGCCGCAAGCACAGTGCAAGAGCTCAAGTCGCACCCGAGGGGGAGAGCTGCCTGAGGCATGCATTCCCGGCTTCAGCAAACACCACCACTCCCCGCGGGTTGACGCAGAGGGAGGCGGGGCGGTTGAGGAGCGCGGTGCCAGGCGCGCCGTCGCGTGCGCCCGCCTTGCCATCCTGCCCCGCCACCACTTGCCAGATGCCTGCAGCGCCAGCGGTGGGCAGGGGCAGCGCGCTGCGCAGGATTCGCACTCTGTGCAGGCACTGGGTTGATGCGCGGAGGGGTGCTGCCAGTGGTGAGTGCACACCACAGGCATTGGCGCTTGAGCCTTGCCAGTGGCACGGGGCAAGGGGGGGGGTGCAGGCACGGGGTGCAGTCACAAAACGCCCCAGCATCGGCGGGCCAGTTCGCTCCGGGTGCTGCTGCCGCCTGCTAAGCGCGCTGCGTAATGCACGGCCTGCCGCCTGCACCCACCCGTCTGCACGTCTTTGCGCCTCATGACGTGGCGCTGCGTGTCTGCCACGTAGATGTGTGTGGGCGTGAGGGGATCATCCACCGCCAGGAAGTGAAATGTGCCACCAAAGGGCACTGCATCAGTTCACTACATCCACACTTGGCAGCCTGCAGGCCCCCCGGGCAGCATGCAACTTGCAACAAGGCAAGTCAGTCCGAGGGTGTGGCGGTTTCTGCCCGGGTATGGTGGCCAGCACTGCCGCACCAATGCTAAACCTGGCAGTGGCATCGACCGACACATGCACTGCCGCACGGGAGGCTGGCTAAGCTCAGCTGTGTACAGCCCTGCCACCCCAGCGTCTCGTCCCCCAATGCTTGCTGGCGACATCAACCACTTAGGTACTCGTCTCACCCTTTGGGCTTCTCCTCTGCAGCCAGCGCGGGGGAGAGAAGCAGCAGGAGGGTGATGGCGGCGGCAGGCAGCCCCATCAGGCAAGGCAGTTGTGCACTGGCGGTTGCAGGGATGATGTCGGAGGCGACGGTTACATCGCTGTACACTCGATATGGTCACAGAACGCGACTGGGTTTCGGAGAAACGTGCTACTTTCCATTCACATTTGCTGGAACGATCGTGCTGGGCATGCTGTGCACGTCCCTCTGCCGGCCGGCCGACATGTGTTGCAAGAAGTACCGTGATCGGGCTGGGCAGGCCGCAAACGTATCAAAGTACACCCCCGATCTGCGACAAACCTGGCTGCAAGCCAGCGCGCGAGCACTTCCCTCCGGACGGTCGCCCGCCCTGCCACTGAGGATGAATTTTGACAAACGTAATGGTGAGGCAAACCACGCTTCGACCCCAGGCCGCCAGTTGCCGGCTCAACAACCCTGGGGGCCGGTGGGGGCCTTGCGCTGCCCTTGCGCCCCCGCCCAGCGCTCGCCACCGCTGCTGCCAGCGAGGGCAGTGGCACCCTGGCCAAGGCCCTTCCGAGCTCTCAACAGTCCTCGCTGTTCCCGTCTCACAGCCGGCGTTATCCCTGCTCGTTGTTGGCGTGCGCCCCGCCAGGCCCCTTCATGGACGCCCCGGAACTGCAGGCCATCAACAAGCAGGGCAGCCTGCCTGCCGACGGGGACGAGGCTGCCGCCCGGCTGGCCAGCACAGCACAGCTGCTAGCAGCCAAGGAAGCCCAGCTGGTGGCTCTGTCCGACAGCCTGGCAGCCTCAGAGGCGGCGCTGCTAGGGACGCAGCAGGCACAACTGGGGGGTGCGGCATGGGCTGAGGGCGTGGCAGCAGGCCAGGGAGGCCTCCTGGGCGTGACAACCGCAGCTGGAGACCTGGCAGCAGCTGGCACTGGGGGCAGCTGCTCCGTCCAGGGGGGACAGGCCGGCATACTGGCTGCCCGCTGGCGCTGCCTGGCGGAGCAGCGCTCTGAGCTGGCAGCTCGCTGGCAGTGCCTGCTGGAGGAGAAGAGGCAGCTGAGCATCATGCTGCAGCAGCGGCAGGGCCGGCATGCCGGTGGGTGGGGTGGGTGCAGCATGGGCGGGCAGGCGGCAAGGCAGGCAGGCAGGAGCGCGGGGGGGGCGGGCAGCGGGTGGGCAGGCCAGTGGGTGTGGAAGATGCACAGTGTGCTTATGCTGTGCTGAGCAGGCCGATGAGAGACCACCACCTCCACGTTGGAACCACATATTGACAGCAAGAGGGTAGCCTGACCCCTTGCACCCCCCCATCTTGACGTGCACGCTGTGCTTGCTGCCTGCCTGCTGTGCAGGTGGCGGCGGCGGCAGCGGCGGCGACTTTGAGCCTGGGCAGACGCCGCTGCGGGACGTCACGTGCGCGGTTGTCACCCACCAAATGGACGTGCCATGCTTCAGCTGCTGCTTCCAGCGCTGATGCATGTGGCGTACTACTTGCATTGTAGTTGGTTGACTGACCAGGCCGCTTAGGCTGGCATGCCGGGCGGCAGCCCGTCGAGGAGGGGCTGCGGCATCTGTGTACAGTACACCTCAATTGTAATGCTAACATTAACAGCAACAGTGTAGGTACAAAGTGACGTGATGGAACTGAACATCGGTTTGACAAGGCACCAACATGGCTGCCGAGGCTTTCTTCGCCAACTAGAGAGAGGCAAGGGCATGTGCCGGCACGCTGCGCCATTTGCGTGCCGCCATGCATGGGCTCCAACGTTGTATGCAGCTTAATATGGCATGTAGCAGCACACGGCCTGCACGAAAAGCTGATTGCTGCACTAATGTGCCATGGGGGTTAAAGTGAGCAGCATTGTGACAGGGGGCTCAGCATGCGTCTCCGTCTTTGTTTGGCGCCACTTGGCGCCAGCGCCTGTTTGGTGCCAATGCCAAACGCACACCAACGCCAA
>JAPTJF010000453.1:0-50033 GCA_029339195.1 Micractinium sp. NFX-FRZ | reverse complement strand
GTCACTCTGCCCATCGTGCACCCACCCATCGGACACCCTGCGACCTCCCATCTCTGGCAGGCTGCCAGTGCTCAAGCAGGGGTGATGCCCGGGGGCTGCATACGCAGGCCTGCCCCTCCTTCTCCTCCCTCTTCCTGCTAACCAACCGCGTGTGTCTAAATTTCAATGTTACAAAACGCCAGAACGGTTCATGTACATGCGACTTCAGAGGTGTACAGGCAGGGCAGGCGCAGCAGGAGAGGCAGGAAACACTACAGAGGAGCACTGGCAGGGGGAGCATGCATGGTGGGAGCACAGCATGTGGGTGGGAGCACAGCATGGTGTGCTTACCTCCACCTGTTCATCCTGCACAGTGTAAATCTCATGCACGCCAGATGCTGCGCCAGACACTGGGTGCTCTGGGGCGCGGGTTGATGTCAGGGCGCAGGTTTGCAACGCACCGCGATCTTGAATCGCCAGAACGTCCTACAGCTGCATCAACAGGGCTTGCCCTGGCCTTGGCAGGAGCGGCAGTGTGGCCCGCTGCTCGTCTTTGGCAGAGGGGTTTGCAATCCAGTGGTGACGTGTGCAAATTGCATGAGCTTGCATGGAAGCGAAGCCAGCTCCGAGCTCATTGGGCCAATGAGACCAGCAGGGGTGATGCCTGGGGATGCATACGCCTGCCCCTCCTCCTGCCCCCTCATCTCCTCCCTCTTTGCTGCTACACCCACCGCGTGTGTCAAAATTTCAATGTTACAAAACTCCCAGAACGGTTCATGCGACTTCAGAGATGTACAGGCAGGGCAGACTAGGGCAAGCGCAGCAGGAGAGGCAGGAAATACTACAGAGGAGCACTGGCAGGGGGAGCATACATGGTGCACGCAGAGCGGGGTGGGAGCACAGCATGTGGGTGCTGCATTGCAGGTGGGCTGGCAGGCCCACTGTTGGTTACATCAGGGGGCAGGTGCAGCCGGGCTTCTTCAAACAAAATTGGCGGGCGGGCGCCTGCCGCTGTGTGCCCGCCCTAGCTTGTGCATTAATGCATGCACACGCCCGCTCAATTGGCGTGCACTCGTTGGAACACCGTCCTGCACAGGTGGGGGCAGGGCCGGGCAGGCAGGTGGGAGGTCAACAGAGGGATGGTGTGACGCTACATAGCATGGGGTCAGCGAGCAAGAGAGCAGCACACGCCAGCGCCAAGCCATGCAACGCATCACAAATTCCCTGGCAGGTGCGCCCCCTCTGCCTCCCCTGCCTCCACCGCCTGCTCACTTGTACTGCGTGCGCCGCCCGCTGCTGCGAATGCTCATGTCTGTGTGCTGTGTCAGCGTGTCCCCGCTGGGGGACAGCTCAAAGGTGTCTGTGCACACGCCCCCGTAGGGGTCCTCCCAGCTGCACACAATGCAGGGGTGCCCTGCCTCGCTGCGTGTCACATGCGCGGTGTGCCGCCCGCGCCGCTTGTCCCGCCGAGGGTGCTCCACTTGCTCGCCGCTCCAGGGGTACTGCAGGAGGGGGTGGGGGCGGAGGAGCGGGGAGGGAAAGAAGGGATGGGGGTGCGCACATGTCACTGCCAATACAGGGGTGCTGCCCCGCCAGCAAGGCAGGGCAAGCACGTGAGGGCTGGGACGGCTGACCAGGGCGGCAGGCACTGCACATTCTGATTGCTTGAAACTCGCATGTACCGTCAATTTCCAGCCGCCACAACTACTCCAGCTCACTCTCGATTGAACCGGCACCACAGTCGGCCGCCCCACCTGCTCAATCACGTCCATCACGCCCCCAGCCTTCAGGTTGGTGCGGAAGTGCTGCTCTGTGTCCTCCACCTGCTTGAGGGCACAGGGCGCAGTTGGCAGGGGTGCAAGAGTGGATGGCACAGGGTCGCGGGTGGCAGGGGTGCAAGAGTGGGAGGGCACAGGGTCGCGGATGGCAGGGGGTGCAAGAGTTGCGAGGGCACAGGGTCGCAGTGCGGACAGCCCCTTGGCGCTGGGATAAGAGGTAAGCTGGGGTAAGAGGTAAGCGGCAGTCCTCACCCCTCATGCTTCGCCCCCTTACCTCCAGGTAGTTTAGCACCCCGATAGCCTTGCGCAGCACCCAGGGCAGGGCCACCATGTCGCACGCGTCGTCCATGGGGTCGCTGGCCTCCCTGCAAGGGCGAGGCGGGCAGACGGGCGGGCGCGGATTGGGTGGGTGACTAGGAGAGCCAGGCAGGGGGCAAACACGTAAAGAGAATGCCGCAGCCTTAGAGAGGGTAACATGATGTAGATGGTTAGATACAGGAAAGTGCGGGAGAGTGCAACGCCAGATCAGGTGACGAGAGAAGAGCCGGTGGCAGCAGCGCACTGCCCACTGCTGGCACCGCCTCGCCTCCCCGTGCCACACAACAGACCTGGCGGTTGGAAGCAAACTCACTTGCACTTCTTCCACCTCCCCGTAAGCGCTGGCTGCGGCTCCATCTTGTCGATCTCCGACTGCAGGTCCACCGCGTGTACCAGAAGCGAGCGCAGGTGCTGCGGGGAGCGGCGCAGCGTCGGGAGCGCCGCAGTCAGTCGTGCCGCCGGGCCGCCTCTGCCAGACTTGCCCTTGCTGCTGCCGCTGGGAGGCGCTGCCCACAGGGATGGGACGCCCGGCAGCTTCATGATGGAGGCGGGCAGGGCCATAGGGCCTTTGGGAGAGCGAGGAGCTTGTGGCAAGGTGATACAATCTAGGGCACTGTGGACGCCGACAACACCCTGAATTTGGATGGATAAGCCACTGGTTGCGTTTTGCCTTCCCATTTTTGTGGGGTGTGGGGTGCTGCCAGGTGGTGCCAGCAGGCTTCCTCCCTCCCGGCGCCTTCCTGCATCGCTGCTTGATCGGGAATGTCCCGCACATCTGATCACTGTAGCCACGGGGGAAGAAGAAAAGCGCGCCTTGCGGCACCTCGAGGTTGACTCGACAGCGGCCTCTCGGCTGGGCAGCAGCGGCGCAGAAAGTGCCCAGCAGGCATGCACCTGCTGGCTGCCGCCACCTGATCACAAGCGAGCAGCCAGGGGAGCACAATGGCCTCGCCGTTCGGCAAGCTGGGCCGGCAGCTGGGCAGCCTGGGCGACCGGCTGGCCGCCAAGTCGGCCTCGCTGCGGCGCGGCAGCCGAGCGGGCGAGGAAGACGACTGCGGCAGCGGCGGCGGCGGCGCCGCGCGGGCGGCTGGCGGCAAGGTCAAGTACGGCACACTCCCCAGCGGGCCCTCGGATGCCTCAGAGCATGACAACGGCGAGGAGGCGCTGGCATCCCTGTTTCCTGGCTACTTTGATCAGCCGGAGCAGTTTGACGCGCTGGAGCACGAGCTGCGACAGCTGCCTGTCAACTTTGACGCCTCGCAGCTCGAGGCGGTGGCCGAGGAGCGCACCGCCGTGCTAGAGGTGTGCTGCTGGGTGCTGGCGCTTGTGGCTCTGGAAGATGGCTGGCAGAAACTGTGAAATTAGAAGGGCCCGGGAGGGCGGGGAAGCGCCTGTGCGGCTCGCGACGGCCGCCTTCCCGCCGCAGAGCGCAGCACCCACCTTGCGCAGGGTGCCCCCATCTCTTCCCGCTGCCCATACCCCAGTTGCTGCACCCGCTTCTCGGTTTAAGTTTCTGAGCTGTGACTTTGGGATTGAGGAACTTCATAACCCAGTGTTTCATTTTGATCAGATTTCCCGACACCTCTGCCCTCCCACCCACACCGCTCAAGCTCCTTACGGCAGGCACTGCCTGTCCCTTGTTCCCTTGCCAACCAACCCCCTGCTGTCCCTGCCCTGAACCTGGGTCCCCCGCAGGTTGTCAGCGAGCGGCTGAGTCAGCATGTGCTGGCCAACTATGGCAAGTTTGTGGCGGGGGTGGAGGAGGTGGTGCGGGTGGAGGCGGACCTTCAAGCGGCGCACACCACCACCAAGTGTGCGCGGGAGCGGCTGGCGCTGGCGCTGCGCGAGGTGAGGGGGGCGGGTGTGGGGAGGAGGGGGCCGTCGAATGTGTTGACCTGCAAAGGCAGGAGCGAGCCATGAGGAGAGCCGGCCGTGCAGGCGGCTAGTGGGGCGGACCGGCAGTGCACAGTGCTGGCGAGGGGAGGGAAGATGAGTATGCACGGTGCAGTGCAGCGCAGGGAGCCTGTTCCTCTCACTCTCACTTCCCTCCACACTCCTCTCCCTCCCGCCCTCTCCCCAGGTGTCCACCAACCTCAAAATCGCCAAGGATACCCGGCGCAAGCAGGGGCTCTCGGCGCTGCTGGAGGTGCTGCTGAAGCTGCAGCAGGCCAACAACCTGCAGCGCGCGCTCAAGTGAGGCGGGCGTACAATTTGTGGAGGGGGTGCCTGTGGTATGATCACCAGGGGGCGGTGCTGCTGAGGCTGCAGCAGGCGAACAATGTGCAGGGTGCTATTTCGTGGGAAGGGTGGGGCACGACGGTTTGGGCAGGCGCCGACGCACCTGTGGCGTGAGGAGGAGAGGGTGGCGCAGGCGGGGGCGGTGCAGTGCTATGCTGCAGCCGTGACCAACCTGCAGCGGCGGCAGACCCTTCTCAAGCGGTGTTGCTTCTCACTTGCTGACACGCTCTTGCCATTGCTCCCAGCATCCCTACCGCTGGTCTCATCATATTCCATCCCCATTTACCTGCCTGCCTGCCTGCAGGGAGGCGCAGGAGAGCGGGGAGTATGCGGAGGCCTTCTGGCTGTGTGCCCAGTGCACCCAGTCGATGGAGGAGCTGGGGGACGGGCTGAGGGTGGCCCAGGAGGTGAGGCGGTGCTTGGACATGTCTTGCTGTGTATCGTGTCCCCCGTTCACAAATGCAAGAGTTTGGTGCCTGGGTTTGGGGAGGTGCAGGAGGTGGGGCAGGCGGGGGCCAGGTTGTGACCACGTGCCGTGAGGCTGCAGGAGGTGGGTCAGGCTGGCCTACGGCAGTGTTGACAAGCTGACAGTGATGACAGAAAGCTAGGTGCTGGGTGGGGGGAACAGGCTGGTGGGAGGGGGACGTGCATGTTTGGTGGGTGCTGCTCGAGATGTGCACCATCCTTGAAGTGCCCCCACCTGCCCCACCTCACAGCTCACCACTTGCCGCCACCACCAACCGTTTTCTGTACCCCTCCTTCTTCATTTCCCTCCCTGTCCTCGCTCCCAGCTCACTGCGACCATCAATCGCCTGTATGCTGAGACTACGCAGCGGCTGGAGGGCGCACTGGCCGCGGTGTGCGCCGACTTCCGCCCGGGGCACTACACAAAAGTGCTGGAGGGGTACATGTTCCTGGGCAACGTGGCACAGGTGACTGTTGGACTTGTTTTTCTTTGCCTACATATTTGGGGTGGTGTGCGGGTTTGTTTGAAGCAAGGGGAATACCCGGGGGGGGAGATGGGGAGGTAAGAGGGGGCAGCAGTGTCCCAGGTCTATGCACTGGCCCTCCCTCTCACCTCCACAGCTGCTTCCCCTGCCCCGGTTCACCATCCCCCTTCTGCCCACTCTGTCTCTGCACCTCTGTAGCTGGGAGACGAGGTCAAGAGCGCATTCATCGCTACCATTGGCTCCTCAGCAGCCAAGGTGGTGCGCGGCGTGCTGCTGACGCGACCCGGCTTTGAGGAGAAGGCAGCAGTGGCGGGCACCCTGCAGGTTGGTGGGTGGGCGGTCTGGTGGATCCGGGTATGTGTGGGTGTGAGGTTGGGATGAGAGCAGGCAGGCAGGAATGGCAGGAAGGGGGTGTGTGCCAGCCCAAGGGTCGTGCCTTTAACGGAGCGCTCGCCGACCGTGGCAGGAAGGCAGGCGCGCACATCTGTCCTCTGCCGGCTGTGCTTCCCACTCTTCAGTTGTATGTGCTCCTATCATGTGCTCCTGCCCTGTAACGCCTTCGGCCCCCACTCCCAAACAGTCCACCCTGCCACCGTCCCACCTCCCAGAGCTGGTTTGCTTCCTCACGTGACCCTCCCCTGCTCCTCCCCCTCCTCCCATTCCCCCGCAGGAGCTGGTGCGCTTCCTGCCCTCCGACCTCTTCCGCACCTGCCTGGCCCGCGTGCTCATGGTGCTCTTCGACATCCTGGTCTCGCACTTCCACATGGTGCGCTGGCATGAGGCAGCCCTGGAGCGGCACGCAGCCGAAGCGGGTGCGCTGGCGGCGACGCGGCGGGCGCTGGCGGAGCGGCTGCAGAGCAGAGGCGCTGGCGATGGCCTGGCGGCGAAAGACTCGGATGCCGATGCGACTGCGGGAGAGGGCGGCGGAGCGCTGCCCCCGCTGGGCTCCCCAGGCAGCGATGATGTGACGGTCACGGGGCGTGCCATGATGGGGCTGCAGCTGCAGCGGGGAACAGCCTCAGAGCTTGAAGAGCTGGAGGCGCGGGCGTCGGACGAGGCGGAGTGGGGCTCGGTGCTGCAGGTGGGTGGCGGGGGGTGGGCAGGTGGGGTGTCAAGAGGGCGGTGGCGGGGCTACATGCTGCACCACTGGTGGATCAGCCAGCGTGCTCACCCACAAGCGTAGCCTCGCGCTGCTGCTGGCCTGCCTGCCTGCCCCCTCCTGCCTAGCTATCCCCCGCCTCAACCGCGCCCCCTTGCTCCTCCTGCCTGCACCCGTGCCGCAGGCGGTGCACACCGGGCTGCTTTCTGGGCGGAAGCTGATCTGGGAGGAGGCGTCGCGCCGCATTGGCGTGCTGCTCAGCAGCCCTGCAGCCTTTGAGGGGGAGCACTTCCTGCAGGTGTGGTGTGCCGGGGTTTGCCTACCCTACCCTATTGCAGCATGATGCCATGCAGCACTAGCTTGGCAGCCGTGCTTGGGGCTGCTAGTCACAGGGCCGGGTGGGGGGGGCGTAGCATTGTGGCGCCCAGCTGCATGCCAGTCTGGCAAAAGGTTTGCATTGATGGACCGGTTTGCGTTGCTGAGGTGACGGTCCAACCTCCACGCCAAGCGCTCACCGTCCAGCCAGACGCACAACTAGACCCTGCTGCCTCCCCGCCCTCCCTCCCTTCCCTCTCCCTCTGCCCCACACCATGCCAGTGGGCGCACCCCCCGGGGCCCTACTGCTGACCCTGGGCTGGTGCAGGCCATGGGAGACATGCAGAGTGCTCTCCTCCCCTACCTGTGCTTCTGCTCACCGCACTGCCCTCACCTTGCCCCACCAACTATGTCTCAGGTCATGGACTGGACGCAGCGCGTGCTGGCGGTGGGGGAGTCGTTCTCGGGCGCCGAGTGCGCCTCGCTGCGGGCGTTGCTTGAACGTCAGAGCGCCAAGTTCTTCCGTCTCTACCATCACTCCAACATCGAGGTGGGTTTTTGTATAGCTGTGGATGGTGGGATGGGGCAGAGCGCACTTGTTTCGCCATTACCGCCACTCCAACATCGCGTGGAGGTTGTCTGCATAATTGTGAGCGGGGGAGGTTATGGGTGGGTGAAGAAGCGCTGCCATGTGTATCCGCCTCTATCACGGCTCAGCGTCGAGATCAGGCTGTGGGGTTAGAATGCGTTCACTCAGTGACTCTGCTCTGCCTGCCTAGACCCCTCCTGCCATTAAGCGTGACCTCGCTCATTCCCTTCCCACCCCCTCCTTGCTCCATCCACCCCGCAGGCGCTGGCCTCCATGCTTGACAAGGAGGTGTGGAAGCGGCTGCCCGCCCAGCTGCCCAGCCTGGCAGACGTGCTGACGCAGCGCAGCAGCAGCAGCGACGAGGTGGGGACGGGGCCTGGCGGCGGCAGCGCCAGCGGCATGCCTGCCGTCCGCTTCGGTGGCGGCGGTGCAGGCCTCGCCAGCAATGGCGGCTTCCCACCTTTCGAGCAGCTGGTGGTGAGCGGCAACCCATGGCGGCGGCAGTCGTCGCCGCGTGCGCGGCGGCGCCATGGCGGCATGCCGCAGCTGGGCTTTGGCGGGGCGGCAGGCAGCGGGCTGGACGACAGCCAGGCAGGGCGGGCGCTGGAGGTGGATGAGTATGGCGTGCCACGCACCGCCAGCAGCACCCCTTCGGCTGGTGCTGGCGGAGGCAGGGGCGGCGGCAGCGAGCAGTCAGAGGCGGGCGCCAGCGGGGGCGGAGGGACGGAGGATGGGGAGCTGCTGCTGCTGGATGAGCCAGAGGATGTGTATGGTGAGTGGGGTGAAGGGGCCAAGGGAAGGAGGAGTTGCCGGTGCCAGTGCGGGTGTTTTGTGTTGCACCTGGTTGTTGCTGGGAGGCGGGGCAAGCGCACGGCGTGTGCTGCAGCTGGTGGGATGAGCCAGAAGATGTGTGCAGTTCGTGGGTGGGCGGGTTGCGCGTGCATGCCACTGGGCACAGGAGGCATGGTGAGCGAGTGCAGGTGTGTGGCCGGATGGCAGGCGCATGCAGTTGCTGCAGGTCCAGCCAGCCAGCTTGCTTCACTTGACATATGTTGTTCTGTTCTGTATGCGACCCTCCCTGCTACTTGCACTTTGCCCCCTTCCAGGTGACTTCATCGACGAGGACACGCAGCAGGTGTGCAGCGCCAGCGACGGCCACAGCTGGGGCGGCCGCAGCGGCGGTGACCCGCCGCCCGCCGTCACCAACGCCTCCTGGCGCATGTACAAGTGGATGAGGGACTATGCAGCACTCATGCGGTGAGTGAGGGCATAGGCAGATGTATTTTTAAGGGCATGGGGTCATCTGGAATAGGAGCACGGTCACTTGGGACTGGCACGGTGAGGGTGGGACGCATTGCGTGCAATTGGAAGAGGACTACTTGGCGCTCTGGTGGCACGCTGATGGGGGCTGACAAGACGGGGTGGGCAGGATGAGCTGGCAGAGCTGTGCAGGGGCAAGGCCTGGGGCTTGGCACCTTGTGTTCATGACTATTCAAGCTGGTGCTGCTGCTGCCGGCGTGCCTGATCCTTTCCCCATGCACAACATGCAAGCCCCTTCGTGCAAGCCCTCCTCCCTGACCTGCCACCCCGCTCTCCCCACCTCCCTCACCATGCAGGCCGCTGCGTGCCGCCGCCCCCGCCATCTTTGGCGGCCTCTGCGAGCTGTTTGACCTCTACATGCTCCACGTGTTTGTGGCCTTCAGCGACACCAGCCTGGCATACCTGCAGGCGGCGGCAGCAGGGCACCAGCAGCAGCACCCGCAGCAGCAGCAGGGCACGCTGGGCAGCCTGATGGGCGGCGGCAGCACTGGCGGTACCGGTGGGGCGGGTGCGACAGATGCAGCGCTGACGCCCCGGCTGCGGGCCACGCTGGTGCGCATCTCAGGAGACAGCATCGGCAAGTACCGCCAGCTGTTTGCTGCCCAGCCGGGGTCCCGGCTTGCGCGGGCGCTAGAGCCGCCGCCGGCCGCGGGGAGCGCAGCAGCGGCGGCGGCAGCGGCAGGGCAGGCTGGGGCCAGGCCGGCGGCGGTGCCCAACAGCAGCAGCAGCAGCAGTAGCAGTGCTGCTCAGTACTTCCGACGAACTCTCCCGGGTGTGAGCAGCGGCCCGGCGGGGGCACCTGGTGTGGGCCCAGCAGGCGCGGGCGCAGCGCCTGCCGCCAATGGCGCGCCGGCAGCGGCAGCAGGGCTGGCGGGGGCGCCGGCGGGCATGCCGCTGCCGCTGCCCCCCGCCGCTGAGATCAGCGTTGTCAGCAATGCGGGCAACTTGTACGGCCTGCTGGAGCGCACCACAGCAGCCGAGTCGCTGCTTGCGGTGGCCACGCAGCTGCAGCGCGCGCGGGGGGCGCTGGCACACGCGCTGCCGCCTGGCGAGGGAGCCGCCCTGGACTCTTTCCTGTCGCGCACCGTGGGGGCGGCAGAGGACTTGAGAGACCTGGTGGTGCGTGCGGGTGAGAGGGAGGGGGTGGGGGTGGGGGTGGCTGGTTTTGGCCATGTGGGTGGGTGTGGTCATGTGCTTTATAGATCTGGCTGGTGATACTGAGGTGTGGTCAGCTGAGCAGGCAGGTCTGGGGCGGGAGGGCATCGCAGTAGCCGCCCTCCAGTAGGGACGGCAATTGCAGCCGTGGTTAGCTGCGTGTGTGCGCATCTGCGGGAGTGCCTGCCTGCCTGCTTGGCTGCCTGCTTGGCAAGAACCTTTACAGGCCTGGCCTCTGGCACGTCCAATTGCCCTGCTGCCCCGCCCACCTGCCCTTCACCTGCAGGTGTGCGCCTGCTGCTGCCGCTGCACTGGGTGCCGGAGCGGCTGGGGGCGGCCAGCTGGGTGCTGAGCGAGCCGCCCACGGGGCACGGGGGCTGGGTGGATGAGCTGGCACGACAGCTGCAGCTGCTGCGCGACAGGCTGGCACAGGTGGGCATTGGGCCAGGGGTGAAAGGGCCTTGCTTTGTGCAAGGTGTTTGGGGCACACCAGTTGCACAAGGTACTGTGGGCTGGGTGGATGTGTTGGCACTTAGGCTGCAGCTGGCGCACGACAGGCTGGCACTGGTATGGGTCCAGGCCTGGAGTATACTGGCTGGGCATGGGGCTGGGGCTGGCTCAGCCTGAGCCCAGTGGGCTGAGCCCAGTGCTGTGTGCAGGGCAGCAGCAGCGCCACACAGCATGCACCTTACCGTGGCTCTTGCCTCCTTCCTCCGTCCCCTTCCTGCACTTGCCCACCACCTATAACCTGCCCACCCCACTCGCAGGTGCCCAGCCTGGATGCGGCAGCCGCCAGCCGGCTGTGGGGCGCGGCGGCGGCGCACGTGGCGGAGGCCTGCCTGGAGGGCTTCTCGCGCTGCCGGCGGTGCAGCCTGGAGGGGCGGGCAGGCATGTCGCTGGACCTGCAGGTGGGTGGCATCATGACGGGGGCAGGTCACACATGTTCGTGTCACGGCGTGGGGCTTCAGAGGGTTTTGGGTGAAGCGCTTCGGCTGCACCTGCAGGCGTGGTGCTGGGGCTGGGGGTGCCCCAGGAGGTTGGGCAGGCGCAGAAGTCTGCAATCGACTGGCTGGGCGGCACACAACACAGATTGGGGGTTGTGGCCTGTGGTGCCAGCTGCAAGCTGGGGTGGTTGTGGTTGCGCAGGAGGATTGGTGCGACGGCAACAGCGTGCCCCGCCGCATGTGGCAACAGCAGCAGCAGGCGGCCGGCAGCGACCATCCAGTGGGCCGGTCTCACTTGCTGCACTTGCGTCCGCCCCAGCCCACGATGCTGGCTATAACTGTACCAATGGTGCCCACCTGCCTAACTGCCACCTGTCCCCACCTCTTGTCTTGTTGCCTGCGCAGGGCGTGGGGCGCGCGCTGGCGCACGTGCTGCCGCCCGGGGTGCAGGCCGCGGGTGCGCTGCGCCTGGTGGACAATTACGTCAAGGCCTTCTACATCCCGCTCTCCGAGCTGCCGCACTGGGCGCAGACGCACCCAGAGTACTCGGCGCAGCAGGTGGGCAGGGCGGGCGCTGTGTTGGCGCAGGATGGGGAAGAACAGGGGAGTGGGATGCGGCTCAAATGAGCGCACGGACGGGCAGTTGGGAGCGGGGTGCCCCCCTTCACACCACCACATGCCCAGGCGCACCCTCTCACCTCTCCCTTCCGCCCCGCTGGCCCCCTGCCCTCGTGTCCTCAGGTGCTGGCGCTGACTGGGTGCATCGCTGAGAGCAGCGGGCTGAAGAAGCGGGACAAGGCCGCCCTGGTGGCGCAGGTGGAGGCGGACCTGCGCGCCATGGCCGTGGGGGGCCAGGGCGGCTGGGGCGGCTGACCACCCGCGCGCTCAGGGCCTTGATGTGCCAAGCGCACCGGTCCCTCCACTTGCATGCATCCGTGCTGCCCCCCTGCCCTGACTGTGACGCTGTTCAGACTGTGAAACATAAAAGGCAAGCTGAAGGCTCCGCCCCATTCTGTCGCGCTGGTGCGTTTGACCAGACAGAGGCATGTGCTTTGACACTTCACGCATGCGCAATGCAACAGACGAGAGGCAGACCCGTGCGGTGGCAGAGAGGCTGGTGGCGCTGAGCACCCCGCACGCATTGGCACTGTTGCACTTGCAGTTTTTCCAGAGAGGGCAGGCGCAGCAAGCGGGGGCCTGGCCCCTGCAGCCTTCAAGGGAGCATGGAAATCATATTTTACAGTGCGGTGGGTGGTGCAAGTATTGGCATGCAGGTGTGCGGCATGAAAGCTGTTTGCCTAAGAAAAGGCGTATGCTCACTCGAGGCAGAAAACTGCGGCAGCGCAGATGGTGGGGGAAGTTGGGAGGGGAGAAGACGTCGGGGGCTGCCGCACAGCGGGGCAGGGCACAATGGACGGGGGCAGGGCAAGGGCGGTGGCTGGGAGGGAGAGGCAGTGGGGAAGAAAATCAGGGGGGTGCAAAGGGAGAGGGCATGGGGGTGGCGGTGTTGCGCAGTGTTGCTCGCAAGGACAGGGGGCGGCGGGGGGGGGGGTGGCGGGGGGGCGTACATACGGGGCAGCAGCAGCAGTCGGTTGGTGTGGAGAGGGGAGGCGCGGGGCCCATGAATCAGAGGGCAGACTGGCAGAGTAAAAAATGTGCTCGCCCGCCGCGCGGCGCGCCAGGTGGCTTCTTTGCATCTGCGCACTGTGCGTGCGCAGGCGCCTGGCGCAGGCGGGCGGCGGGTAGGCCGGAGAAGGCTCGGGTGCATTGCAGGTATGGCGTGGGACAGAGACTTGTCGAGGGGAGAGGCAAGGGGCGGTGGCGGCAAACCTTTGGGGGCGGCATGGGGGGAGCGGCGGCCAAGCGCCGGCCCGCTGCCGCAACAAGGGGGCAGGGGGCGGCGGCACGGGTGCGGTGAGGCATGAAAGGCGTAGGACGGCAGGGTGTGTGGAAAACGTGCAGGGCAGGTGGATCAGGCGCAGGCGCACGGGGAAAGGGTGCTGGGGGCTGGGCGCATCTGCATAGGGGGGTGGCAAGGGGCGCTGGAGCCAGCCAAGTGCGGCGACAGGGGGCACGCATTGTAAACAGGGGACTGGGGGGGGACCCCGATGCGAGAAAAAAACTTGGTGGATTGCAACGGGGGCAGGCTGCTGCTGCTGCTGTTGTTGGGAGCATGGGGGCGCAAGGGCATCGTGCATTGGTGTACGATGGGTGCGGATGGATGCGGAGGTGGTGGTACAACAATGAAAAAGAAACAAAACAAGAAAACGTGGGTGCAAAACTGTTTGGGGGTCGGAGGGAACAGCCTGATGTCAAAACTCAGAAATGGGTAGTGCATGCGAGAGTGCGGGTTTGGTGTTCAGGTGCGCGCCGGGCCGCGTGCTGCCAGTGTGCCACGCACAGCCAATAGGCGGGGTGGCATGGTTTCAGGGCATGTGCCGAGCCCCATCTTGTGACGGCGGCTTTTGGGGTCTGCGCGGGTGCCGCTCCCCTATGGCTTTCAACGGTCAAGGAAGGCACAGACGCGCCTGTGCCCTCAGCAGTTGAGGAAGGCGCGGACGCGTCTGGCTCTCAGCAGTTGAGGAAGGCGCGGACGTGTCTGGCTCTCAGCGGTCGAGGAAGGCGCAGACGACGGTGATGTCATCACAGTTCCGCCCCCGGTAGCGCACCGCCCACTGCTTCTGGGCGGCCTCCACCAGCGCGTGCGCAGCGTCCTCGGCTGCAGGGGGCGGGGGGGGCGGGAGAGGGGGCGGAGACAGAGGGGGTTTGGTGGGAGGCGGCAAGGAAAGGTGGGAAGCGGGGATGCAGAGCTGCGGCAACGGCTGCAGATGGCGTGGGGGCGCAGACGAGGCGCAGCCCTCCTGGGCAGCCGACCCCAGGGAGGCATCCAGCAGCACCGCCGCCCCTCCCGCTCCTTCACAGGGCCCGCAGCCGAGTGCTGGCTGAGACGGTGCCCACTCATGCACCCGCTTCCACAGCCCAGCGCTGGCTGAGAGGGTCGCCACCCGACCCTGCCCCAAGAATGCATGGCACTCACCGCTGCCTGCCGCCGCCGCGATGGCCACCGCCGTGCCGTTTGACACCCACTCCCACAGGCCGTCGCTGGCCACAATCAGCACGTGGCGCTCGCCGCTGGCGGCAGCTGCCCCGTCACCGCTGGCATCCAGTGAGCAGCAGGAGGCCGTGCTGCCGTTGGACACCCCAGAGGAGGCCAGCGTGGCCATGTCCTGGCTGGCAGGCGGCGGCTGCGGGGCCGAGGGCAGCGGCAGCACCGTCACCTCGGGCTTGGAGGTCACGCCCACTGTGGCGGCCACTGCAGGAGGGGGTGGGGTGGGAGGGGCAGGCAGGGGTGTGGTTGGGGTCTGGCAGATGAGCAGGCAGTAGGTGGGTAGGGAGGCAACGTGGGCAGGCGGGGCGGCATGTGCAGGTGGAGCAACACAACCAACCACAACCATCTGCCAGCGCTGTGCTACCGCCCCTTCCCCATCCCAACACGCTGCCTGCTTTCCGCCTGCCCCCCGGCCTCACGTGTGTCCCCAAACGCGCGGCTCAGCGCCAGCCCCGGGCTCCAGCAGTTAGGCACAAACACACGGAAGGGGCCCGCGGGGTTGCCAAAGCGGTCGGTGGCCAGCCGGGTCACGCGTCCGCCAGCGGCGGAGATGCGCTCACGCTCCGTGGGCCTGCGGGGGCGTGGAAGGGAAAGAGACGCGTGGGTTGGTGTAGGGGGGGCTGCAAAGCTGTCAGTGGCCAGCCCTGCCTGCGGCGGAGATGCGCTCACGCTCCGTGGGGGTGCAACATCGGGGGGGGAGGAAGGTGCGCAGCAGTGCAGTAGGGTTACAAAGCGGGCGAGCGTGCGGGTGGAGGGCGGGCGTGCACCAAGGGAGAGCAAAGGTAGGAGCGCCTCGACGCAGCCCTCCCTGCCTGACCCACCCGCTCTCCCACCCTTTCTACCACCCACATGCCCTTCAAGCCGCCGCCGGACCCACCCACTCTGCCACCCGCTCTAAATCCCCACAGCCCAGCCGCTCACTTGTCGGGCTTGTGGTCCTCTGTGAGCGGCACAGCGGCGCACAGCGGGGTGACGTAACCGTCGTAGCTGTCCGACCCCGCAGACAGGCTGACGCTGGAGGCAGAGGCAAACGAGGCGCTGCCCGTACTGACTGCTGAGCTGGCGGCTGCTGAGCTGGCGTCGAGGGAGGCGGCGGGGGAGGGCAGCAGGGTGCCGGAGGTGTCGCAGACGCCCAGCACGGCGCGGCTGTCGCCGGCCCACGCCACAGACACGCTGCAAAGGGGCGGTGGAGCGGAGTGTACGGATTTGGGTGGGTGGGGTGCGGGAGCGAGTTGCAGCGGCGTGGAGGGGCCAGGAGGGAGGGGGAGAGCTGGGAAAGGAACTGAATCCGGGCCTGGCTGGCTAGCTCTAGGGGCATGTGAGGGCGGCAGGGGTGTCACCGGCTTGCCCTGCCAGGCAGGGTGCACATGCGCGCGCAGCTGCTGCACCCTCGCGCCGCTGCCGCCCGCATCTTCCGCCCCCCAGCTGCCATCCCCCAGCACCCCCCTCCCAGCACCCCCGGCCCACCCAGGCCGCTCCCCCCGCCCACCTGTCGCGGTCCAGCAGCGCCAGCACAGCGGTGCAGCCGCTCTTTGAGAAGTCGCGGCCAGAGGCCTGCAGAGGCGGGGCACGAGGGCAGGGCGGGGTGTGGGGGGTGAGGGGCTGGTTCCTTGGGCCAGCTGGCTGCACAGGAAACAAGAGGAGGGGCAGCAGTCCTGGCGCCCCGCCGGCATGGAGAGGGCAGCCAAGGGAGATCGATTCGCATGCCAGGATGCCTTCCTCCACAAATCACACCTCTCAACCAATTACAAAGCCACCTACAGCAACACGGCTCGTAGCTCCACTTACCAAGGCCTCCCACCCCACCCCCACCCCCACCCACCTCCATGGCCGCGTCTGCCGCAGAGAAGCAGCTGTCCAGCAGGGAGGCCGCGCCCTGCAGGCCCGCCGCAGCCGCAGCCGCTGCCTCCGTGTGCCGCAGCGCCGCCAGGCATTCGGCCATCGCCTGCCGCACAATGGCGGCGGCAGAGGCGCCCAGCCGGCCGTGGCCGTCAAACACGCCGATGGCGGCGGCAGAGGTGCCGGTGCCTGCGCCTGCCTCGCCTGCCTCGCCTGCTGACGAGGCGGTTGGCTGCACCAGGAAACTGTCCTGGTTGTCAGGCTTCCACCGCCCGTTGGCGCGTCCGCCGGAGGACACCGCCGCAATGTCTGCGGGAGGGGAGGTGCGGGCCAGGGTGGGCAGAGGGAGTCTGCGGGTGGGTGTGGGGGCGGGGGCAGCAGCAGCAGCAGCAGCAGAGCAGTGTTGCAGGGCAGCAAGCAGCGCTGGCGGTTGTGGCCGGGTGACAGGCTGCCGGGTGGGGTCAGTTTGGCGGCTGATGGGCGCAGCTGCTGCTGGGTGTGTAACCCAAGGTGCCGGCAGCGCTGGCTCCCAACCGCCGGGCCACCTGCTGACCGCAGCGCACAGAACCGCCTGTAAGAGGGCATGCGGACACCCGCTGCCGCACGCACCTGCAACCCCGTGGAGGCGCAGGCTGGTGGCGGCGTCAAAGCCGCGTGGCTTCAGGATGGCGTCGGCGTCCCACATTTGCAGGTAGTGCGACGCCTCACAGGCGGGCATGCCGCTGCACGACGCAGGGGGCGGGGCACATTGAGGGAGGGTGAGCACGGCAGGCGGGAGGGCAGGCGCGCAGGTTGCACGCGGTGCGCGGGGTGCAGGCAGGCAGGGCCAGGGCGCTGCAGGGCGGATGGTACGGTGCAGGACATGTTGGATCGCATTAGTGCCACATGGCAGGGCAGGCAGGGACGGGCTGCACCAACACTCGAGGCAAGATTCCGGTTGCGGAATGGATGCGGCCCGAAGCCACACGCCGCGGCATCGCCGGGCAGACAATGCAAGGGCAGGCTTCCCCATCCCTTGGCCTCTCCCCGCCACACCTAAGGTAGCATGGGTAGCGGCAGTGGTTGCACAGCTCCATGCTCTCCAGGTCAGAAGAGGAGATGGTGAGGTGGGAGAGGGAGGAGAGGGCGGCGCCGGCGCCGGGCTGCGCGGCGGGCGCCGCGCTCGACGCCAGCTGCCCCGCCAGGCTGCTGCTGCTGAGCTGGCGGAACTCATCCAGGGTCAGGTTGACTGCCAGAGACTGCGGGGGATGCAAGGCGGGGCGGTGAGGATGGGCCGGGCAGTGCGAGGGACAGGGTTCGGCGGCAGCGGCAGCGGTACCAGGCGTGCGTGGGGCGAGCCGAGGTGGGCCAGCACCCACCTGCGTCATGATGTCCACGCAGTCGTGCACCGGCTTGCCGGCCGGCTGCTGCTGCTGTGACGGTGCGTCATTTTCCAGGCTCAGGCTGACGGGGCTGCTGCTGCTGCTGCTGCTGAAGCAGCGCTCCGCGCCGCCGCCAGGCGTGGGCGGCGCCAAGGGTTCTGCCGCGGCTGTGGGTGCCGCGTGGGGCGCGCCCCAGCGGCGGCGAGAGATGCGGGGGCTGTGAGATGAGCATGTCACGGGGGAGCGGGGCGTGCGGGGGGTGCCGCAGTGCCCGTCGCGGCTCAGCCCTTCACGGGGGCACCTGCAGCTGGGTGGGGCGCAGCCGGGCGCCAGATTTTGGAGGTTGCATTGTCCTAAGACCATGTGCGGGGCGGGCCAGGCGGAGGGCGAAAGGGGCGCCCACCCGGCACGATGAACCGCACGTCGCCTCACCACCGAGACTTTCGCCTTACCTTGCTGTCAGCCGCGGGCCTGGGCCCAGCATGTCCTGTGCTCTGATCAATCAAGGGTCTTAACGAGCGCGGGGCTGCCAAAGCTGTGTTTCAGGAAGCTGGCCCGCCGAAACGTTTTGCAAAGGCACAGAGACACAAGACTCTCCACGCACTATGAGCCTGAATGTTGTGTGGAATGCGGTCCAGGGGTGAGGGTGCGCACAGCACAACCCCGTGCGCGCCGTGCTGCGCAGGGTGCCACGTTCTTCTTTTGCGACGTCCAATTGGGGTTATAGGAATCAGTGATCAAACTACTTGAAAGACTCTCAGAGCACGGCACAAGCTCAAAGGCGTCGACTCGCAGAAGCAAAGGCACACACACCCACGATGGGCTTCTCCGGGCCTCTGGGCTGCGCGGCGCTGCTGGTGGCGCTCATACAGGTAAGGGGCCGGCGTGCGTGCCGAGTCCTGGGCAGCACCTGCGTCAGTCACAGCGCGGCCCCGACCTGGTTGGTGCCTACTGGGCTGCTCTACTGGCCGGCGGCTGGCTTGGGGGCTGCAGGGACGCTGCAGGGGCAGGGGCAAGGCAGGCAGGCTGCGCCTCAGCACCAGGGCACCCTCCGGCCCCGCCGCCGCCCCCGCGTTTAAACGGCGGCCGTTGCGGCTGCCGTGAGGTTGCAGTGCGCCTGCACCCACACACGCCTGCCAGGTGTCCACCCTGCCTGTCTCCTCTGTTTCCCCCACACATATCTGACCATACACAGATTGGGCTGGCTGTGGCCATTGCTGTCGTGGTGCGACAGGAGCTCTGGAAGTTTGCTGGCACCTGGCCCAGGTGCGGGGCTGGCTTCCTGGGCGGCTTCCGGGCGGTGGTGCCCAAGGTTGGCGGTAGTAGGCAGGGTAGGGTGGGGCAGGAAAGGGTAGGGTTTGGGCGCAGGCGCCACCGTCTCATCTTGACCAGCCGCCCTGCCCGACAACCCGCCCATGATCCCACTGCAACCTCGACCTTCCCACCCTACCTTGCAGCTCTTGGACCCATACATCGGCAGACAATGTCTGCCTCATGACCACCGGCAGGTGCGCCGCTTTGGAAACTGCCTGCCTGCCTGCCTGCCTGCCCGCCTGCCTGGCCCCACTCGTTGTTGAGCGCTGCCTGCCGCGCCTACTCGCCGCCTGCCGCACGCGCCGCCGCGCCACCGCCTGCCCCGCGCAGCCTGTGCGCAGCATGGGGGATGGCACGTGCTGGGAAGAGGCTTCCCTGGCAGTGCACCCTAGCTGTTCCGCCGCCTGCAAGCACTGACAGTAAATAAATGCATGCCGCCCCCCCTTCTGAGGGTCCAGCCTGACCCTACCACTATTCCCCGACTTGCACACTGATTCCCCTGCTGCCTCCCTCACCCCTCGGCCCGTCCTCTTCCCCCCCGCTGCAGCGTCAACCTCTGCGCCTTCTCTTACGTCGTCATGGCGGTGGGCCTGGCCGCCTCCTGCATGGCAGTGCTCACGCAGGCAAGCCGGCAGCAAGATGTGGCGCATAGTGCTGGGCTGGAGTGGAGTGGACTGGGCTGGGCTGGACTGCTTGGCTTCCCACACCCGCGCCTCCTCTTTCCCCGCCCCATCCCCGCCCCGACCCTGCCCCCCTGCCCCCTCCTTCACCACCGCAGTGCATTTCCCGTGGCGGCGGCCGCCGCGGCGGCTGCTGCGGCTGCAGCTGCTACGGGCTGGACCTCATCCTTGCCGTGCTGGCGGGAGTGATGTGGACGGCAGCAGCCATCGCCTCCACTGTGTACGGCGTGCGGGCAGACGAGGCGGGGGTGCCGAAGCAGGCGGCGCGCACGGCAGTGTGGGCCATGGCCTGGGCGCAGGCGGGCCTGTGGATGTGAGTGGCGCGGGCGGGGGCGGGGTGGCAGGCATGGCAGCAGCGGGGTGGGGTGAGCATCCGTGTGGCACACACGATCTTTAGCAGAGTGCCGGTGCGGGGCAGCAGCCTGCCAGCCTTGCACCCCCAGATGCATCCCCGCCTTGCATGGCATGGTGCTCACTGCCAGCTGACTTTCCCTCCCCCCTGCTGGTCCCACCTGCTGCCCTGCAGCCTCAGCGCTCTGCTGGCGATGTGCAGCCGCCGGGCCGCCCGCCGCGAGCTGTCGGAAGCGGAGCTCACATGTGGGTGCTTACGTTTGTGCAATTGCTCCCTATCCTGCCCGGCTTCCCGCCATTTCTGGCTGCACGCGCGGCAGCCTGTCTCAAGGCAGAGTGAACGTCCTGCATTGTTTTGCCTGGGGTTGGCTTGGTCTTTGTGCTGCCCTGCTTGCCCCCGCCAAGCAGACGGCTGGGCTGCCGCCTGGGCTGAATAGCAATGCTCCCGCACCCTGCCTCCCTGTCGAGTCCCTTCCCCCGCTCGTGCAGCCTCGCTGAGGGGAAGCGGGGAGCGGTACCAGCGCTACAACGACACCCCCTTTGCCGACCGCTCATCCAAGGTGGGGCCAGGCCAAGAAGGAGGGGTGGGAAGCAAGGGAAGGGGAGGGGCAGGAAGTGAGGGGCACCATGATGATGGGGCATGCGGGCGGCTGGCGCCGGCACAACGCTGCCACTTCCCCTCTGTGCTACTGCTTGCCTGGCCTTGCACTGGCAGCGGGACCCCTGTTCACCAGCGTGCACCCTGTCAGCCTTACTGGTTGGCCCCTCCCGCCATGCGCAAAACCTCTTGCCCTCCTGCCTGCCCGCCTGCAGTGGCAGGAGGTGCGTGCCGCCTACCTGGCCCGCAAGCCCGAGGCCGGCATCGCACCAAAGGTGCTGGACCCCTGAGGCGCGCCCCGTGATCAATTCCAGGCGCCCGCTATGCTCCCAGGTGCTGGCACCCTTATGGCGGCCCGTGGCCTGAACAGCGTGGGAATGCGCACGCCCTGGCATGAACGCCAGCGGCACCCGACTCTCATGATCGGCCCCCAACTCATGCGAGTACGATCCCTTCGTCTCCAAGGCGTGCAGCCACATCTTTGGCCAGAGTGAAGGGCACGACTGTCAACCGCCAATGGCCAGGCACCCTGACTGGCTCTCTCGCCCGGCTTGTGGGGCGTGATCAAACACCATGTTTGCTGGAAAGATTACAGCAGCGCAGCATGTGTACACTACTGAACAGAAGTCATAATACCGCACCCCAACCACTGCCTTTGCTCCCTGTACTTGTTTGCACCCTTTGCTTCGCCTTTTTTTTTGTGTGTGTTAGCAACGAATGCTTCTGCCTGCGGTGAAAGCCCGCCCCCACGCCTGAACTGCCCTGCTATGCTCACTTCATCCACCCCTACAAGACTGCCTGCCCGCTGTTCTTCCCTCCCTGCCCAGCCGCTCGTCTTTCCACTTTCCGCTTGCCTGTGCGCTTGCTCAGCGTTATGTGCCAATCTCCCACTGTAAACCAGACACAGTGCAATGCAGTACGATGCAGGCACAGGGAGAGCCGGTTGACACGCCTGCTGCAGGGTTGGACCGGGAGCTGCAAGAGCAGGAGCAGCCCAGTAGTTCCTGCCAGGGAAGTAACTGCCTCACTGTCCACACATGACGGTCGCTCACGCATGCTACACATCGAACATCTACATCTTAGTTTACAATCTATACATGGCCTGGCGCCGCCTGCATTGATTGCCTGGGCCCGCAGCCCGCCTGGTTGGCAAATGAGCCGCCAATTTGACGGGTGCTGCCACCCATCCCTGCCAGACATTGCGGCTACCATGGGTCCTCTACACCTGCTGCAGCACCTCGCACACATACAGCTCAAACTCTCGAGCCGTCTCACTGCGCTCGTGGGCCTGCAGGGGCGGGTGCTCTCCCGCCTGGCTGCCGCCCTTGTTGCCGCCCTGCTGTGCCTGCTGGCCCTCCGGGAGCGGCTCCCCGCCTGTGAGAAGGGGACCAATCGGACGCATTGGGCGGAAAGGGGAAGGAGGATGAGCGTAAGGGTGGATGAGCAGTGCAGGCTGAGCAAGGGGAGCAGCCCACCGGCTGCAGTCGCACACTCCCGTCCCTGCTGCTGCCACCACGCGTGCATCACAGGTCGCATGCAAAAAACAAAGGCCCCTCAGCACCCTGCCCAGTCCGCACTTGGCTGTACCGCCCTGCACAGCACGACACACACCAGAAACCACACATGTGCAGTGTGTGTGTGTGTGGCACCCACCTGAGCTCAAGCGTGCCGCCAGAGAAGACTGGCTGCTCCGCCCCGCCGCCTCCCGCAGGTTGGGAAGCTCGCTGCCCCCCTCCTGGCTGCCGCCGTTGTGCCCTTGCTCCTCAGCCAGCCCAGCCTCCCGGCAGGCAGCCACCAGCGCCGCTGCGGCATCGGGCATGTCATACTGCGGGCAGCGGGTAGGGGGAAGGGGAGCGGGGAGGGGGAAGGGGAGCGGGGAGGGTCATGCACACAGTGCACCCGCACAACAAAGCTGCCACCACCCGTGCTACTTGGGTGCGTGAGCCCATACGGCACCCAGCCCGCATTTCTTCACCTGGCAGACATTCAGTAGTACCCCCCGTGCCGCTAGCCTGCCCCCAAGCAAACACACCCACACGAGCACAGGCAGCGCCCCGCCCCCCACCTGGCGCAGCATGAGCAGCGCCGACTTGAGGGCCCCCGCTGCCACCAGCAGCCCCGCCGCCGTCCAGGGCCGGCCCTCAGCAGACGCCACGTGCCCCGCCCAGCGCTCTACGGCCGCTGCGCGCTCAGAGGCCCTGCAGGCAACAGAAAGAGGCAGGGCGCCTCATGTTGGCCCGAACCTTGTCTACTCAAGATTGTAGACCCTCTGCGCTCCACTGCCCGACAGGATTGCCTAGTGACTGGTCACCACTGCCTCCCTTGCCCGCCCTGCTGCAACCCCGGCGATGCCCAAGGCCCAGCACTTACTTGAGTGAGTGGGCAGCCAGGGCGGAGGCGTACCGCCAGAGGCCAGAGTCTTGAAGCAGGCTGGCTGCATCTGCGTGCTGACCTGGCGGGGGCGAAGAGGCAATGCAGGACGATGGGGGGAGCGGGGGGGCAGGGCGGGCAGGTGAGGCAGCGCAACTAGGGGAGCAGGTGCAGCGGCGGCGCTGGCGGTGCATGGCCACCAAACAAGGCAGGCTGCAAAACGCACGGACGCCGGGCATGCAGTGCAGTACAGCCTTGCCCGCGCGTGCAGCACAGCACAGCACAGCATGACCACAGCACAGAAACACACAGCAGGGGGAAACCCCCACCCCGCCCCTGCGGCTCGCCCAAGGAGCAAGGCACACATTCTACACTCACAGCACTGCCCTCGGCTGCGCTGTGCGGTGCTTGCATACTGCCTGCCTTGCCTGCCAGTCACACACACAGTGCAAAGTGCCGCCCCGCCCTGGTGTGTCATCCCGCCCTCTCACCCGTGGAGCATAGCACAGCATGACAGCACAGCACGACAGCACGGCATGCTCCCTCTCACCCGTGGAGCACAGCAGCGGCACCCCCAGCAGCGTGTCCCCCACGCTGGCGGCATTGGCGGTGATGACCTTGGCGGCCTGCACAAACAGCGTGCGCGCCGCCGAGTCCTCCGCCTGCAGTACCGCCTGTACCGCCGACTCTGGTGCAGCTGCTGACAATGCGGCGCCCGCACCGCTGCCAGCAGTGCCGGCGCCGGGGGCAGCCGCCTGCTGCAGGCCGCAGGCAAAGGCCATGCCCAGCACGCACAGCGCGTCCCTGTAGTACCGCTGGCTCCGGTCTGGTGGGGAAGCCAGCAGGAAGCCGACCGCTGTCTGGAAGTCGCCCAGGGCCACATACTCGAGCACACGCTTCTCCTGCGATATAGAGATGGGTTGGAAGAGGCGAGTATTGGTGTAGGTGTAGGTGTGAACGTGACGCGGTAAAGCAGAGAGGCGCGCTCTGCGCATGCGAGGAAGGCAGGAGGCACAGCGTCGCGCCCACCTACAGATTCCAAATATGCCTCCGCCCCTCTCCTTGCCTACCCAACCAACGCAGAAGAAGAAGGAAAGGCAGAAGAAGCAGGAGCGTGCGCACCTGCAGGTCCTCTGAATCCTCAAAAATGCGCCGGCTCATCTGCTCGTGCCACCCCGACCGCTCCAAAGCCTCCGCCATCTCCAGCCCCTCATCCCATAACCGTCGACTGCTGCCGCTGCTGCTGCTGCTGCTGCCGCCCCCAGGAATGCTTGACACACCGCCCGCCCCGCTGCCGCCGTCGCCGGTGCCGCTGCCGGTGCTGCCGCCCCGCCGTGCCGCCACACCATGCTGGAGCGAGACGCCCAGCCAGCGCAGGGTGGCGGGCAGGCGGCGCCAGAAGCGGGCCTCGCCTGCGTCGCCCGCCAGCTCAGCAGCCAGCGCCATGCGGGGTGCCAGCTGGCAACAGCTCAGCGCGGCGCTGTACGCCGCCAGCTCAGCAGGGCTCAGCACGGAGGGGTGCCCACGGGCCGTGCCCAGCGCATGCAGCACGGCCACCAGGGACTGGAACCCCGCCCTGCTCTGGCTGAACTCGTAGCCTGGGAGCAGTGGGGACGGAATTGGGGTGGCAGTTGATGGGAGCAGGGGACGGGAAGGGGGGGTTGGAAGCAGGGAGCAGCTGGTGGGATTGTGAGGGTGCGGCGGCCGGCAATCCAGTGCTGTGCGGTGTTGGGAGGGCAGCGGAAACGGCCAGCGGCATGGCATTGGTGGCCATGACGTTGCATTGAGCGGGATGGGCACAGAAACGTGCCCACCTGCCACGCGGCCAGGCCCCTTGGCAAGGAAACAACACCCCGTCCACTGCGCCGCCTGCACCGCACAGCGGTGCACTCACCATCGGAGATGCCGGGCACCGCAGCACAGCACAGCACAGAACAGCTGGCTTGGGCTGGAACACAACGCGCCACCCCCGCGCCACCTGCACCGCACAGGCTGGCACTCACCATCAGAGATACCGGCTACTGCGGCCACCAGTGGCTGCTGCCCCCGCCCGCCGCCGCCGCCGGCCAGCGAGCGCAGCTGGCTCTTGCTGGCCGAGGCCACGTCTTTTGCCATCCCCTTGAACGCCCCTCCCAGGCTCTTGAAAGTGGCAGCAACGTTGTCCCGCCGCCGTCCGCCGGGGCCAGCGCTGCCGGCTGTGGCGCTGCCCTGCCGGCTGGTCAGGCCCAGCGCGGCCGCTGCCGCCTCATCCCGCACTGCGGAGCCCTCAAATGATTCCCGCCCGCCGCCCTCGGTGCCCTGCTGCTGCACGGAGGCGGCCACTGATGCCACGTACGTTGCGCCGCCGCTGGCTCCTGCAGCGCCGGCTGTGGGTGCCCCCTCGCCCTCCTCGTCTGCAGGGGAGGGCGGCAAAGGCAGGGAGAGGACGCCATGCACAAAGTTGAGCCACAGAGCCAGGCCGGGCCGCAAGCCGCACTAAGGAGCTGCACATCAAGCCCACCATCCGGTTGTGCCAGGCACACAGGGCGGTCTTGGTTTTGCACACCCACGGGCCATCATCCCGCACCACTGCTGTTCATCACAGCCAGTTGTAGAGCTTCAGGGCACGCATGCGTCCCCGCCCTCGCCCACGCGTCCCCGACGCCGCGTCCTCCACCCACCCCCTCACCAGAGTCTGCTGCGCTCTCCAGCAGCTGCATCAGCGTGAGACCGCCACCCTCTGCACTGGGCGACCCCACATCATCCCCCGCCTCCCGCTGCGCCAGCAGGCTGGCCCACACCGCCTGGCAGCGGCGCGGCAGGTGCTGCCAGATCTGCACGGCGCAGCGCGGGCAGGGCATGGGGTGCACGAGCAAATCAGATAACCAAACAACAACGGAGGCGGGAGGGTCGGCATGCATGCAGGCATGCAGAGCAGGTGCCTGCAAATGCACAGAATGTGACTGTAAATCTACATCTTGCAACGCTCCAAGCAGCTTCCTGCACCCGTCCAGTATTGTCACACCACCTGGCAGTTCAATGCATCATGCCACCTCACCTCGTCCTCCAGCCTCTCCAGCGCCAGCTCAGCATCCACTGCCCCGCCTGGGCCCGCCCTGCTGATCCCGGCAGCCAAGGCACCCAGCTCTTGCAGTGCAGACACTGGCAGGCCCTGCTGCAGCAGCAGGCGCAGCAGCAGCGCCCAGGCGCGCGGCAGCAGCGGCGGCGCCGCCAAGGGCGGCCCCGCTGCCAGGCCCCATGCCTGCTGCGCCTCGCCGCCCGCTGCCGGCGGCGGCGGAGCGTGCAGAAGCGCGCGGTAGCGCAGCATGCGTGTGCGCCTGGGCCGCACGTCGATTGTGTGCACGATGTCGTAGAGGGCCAGCGAGCCGTCGGCCAGGGAGGCTGCCAGCACAGCGCCGCCACCTGTCGGTGCAGGGGATGGACCAGAGCGGCAGGGTGAGGGGAGCGCAGGACAGGGAATGCGCGGGAGTTGTGGGCAGGCAACTCAATCAGCAAGCACAGGCGGTGTTCATGGGAGCAGGAGTGTGTGCCGCAGGCCCTTTCTCTGCCGCCCTCCCACAGCATGCCAACAACCAGTGCAGCGCCTTGGCTACCTTGCCAGAAACACCCGCCCCCTTTCAACACCCTGTCGAACTTAGCGCAAAAGCACTGCATGCAATTCCATCAATGCTCACCCAGCCGCACACACGGTCCCCTGGAGTGTGGCACTTACCCACGGGGTCAGGCAGCTGCAGCCACTCGATGTCGGTGACCCGCCCCACCCGGGCCGCCGCCGCCGTGCCGGTGATGTGTGTCGCCCACAGCTCGCCCTGCAGGGTATGTTTGGGGGCAGCAAGGATTGTAAGATGGCCAAGCACAGCTCCAGCAATGCGGTCAAGTTTGCCCTAGCCAAGCAGGGCACCCTACACACCACAGCTGCCGGAATTTGCCGTCTGGAGGCTGGGCAGCTATGCCAGGCGCGAGCCCTGCTTACGAAACCGGCCCGCCACTTTGGCAGCCCATCCCTCAGCCGCTGGCAGCATCAACAATCCATCTGCGGGTCTACATCGCAAGCAGAGGTGTCCCCAGCCAGCCCCTCCACCCACTCCCACCTCATCCCGCTCTGGTGCCTCCCGCCCCGCCCCCACCTGCTGGTCCAGATCGTAGGCGGCAAACACGCCGCTGGAGAACAGCACCGCCACGCGAACCACCACTGCAGGCAAGGCGGCAATGAGACTGGTGGCGACTGGTGGGCGAAGGTTGTTTGCGGCCAAGGCAGGTGTGGGGCAGACGTGCGGGGACGTAACTAACTCAAACCAATTGCTGCGACAACAATATGGCAACCTGCATCTGCAGCGTGCCGTGGAGATCCAGGCAGCGGCACCCACAGCCCCTCCCCTCCTTGCAGCCAGGGGGATCCCCCTCGGCTTACCTGCCGCGGGGCCGGGCAGGCGTGGGTAGAAGGATTCAGGCGGCGGGGCTGACGTGTAGATCTTGTGCACCCGCCCCAGTCCGCTGTCCAGCACAGAGCACTTGCCGGTGGCTGCAGGACGGGTGTGGGCAGCGGGGTGAGAGGGCTGGCTGGCATCAAAACGGGGGGAGGCGCCCGCTCTGTGCAGCGTGCACAGCAGCCGCATCCAGAGCTGGGCGCAGGGAGTGTGCCCCGTACGCAAGCAAGGCAGCCAGCTCCCGCCCCTTGCTCCCACCCAGCACTCTGCCAGCCCGGCCCCTCCCTCCTCATCCCCAGCAGCCTCCACCCCTCGCATGTTATTCCCCTGCCCACCTGTGTCCCAGTGCACCAGCGTGCCCTCGCCATCCCCCAGCAGCACGGAGGGACCCCAGGAGCCGATGGCCACGGCGCGAAAGTCTGCAGGGGCCACGAACAGGTCAACATATGAGGATTGGAGACAACAGTTCAGCCCAGTCCGCTGCCCACACCCACTGGCGCCTCCCCCCACCTGCTGCCCCCACACCTACTCACCTCCATTGGCCAGCGCCTGCCAGGAGGGCCGGCGCGGCCGCGTGTCGCTGATGCGCCGCCCGCGGATGCCCAGCACGCCCGCCCGTCCGTCGGCCAGGGAGAAGGCCAGCCGCTCCTCCGGTGGCTCCTCGGCCGCCCCTGACGGCTGCTGGAAAGCGTAGCTGCAGGGGGCACGGCAGAACGATAAGAATGACACTTATCTTCTAGTGCGGGAGAGGGCCGGGCACTCCTCTGGGGGCTCCTCAGCCGGCCCAAGTGGCCTGCCGGAAACAACATGGCGGCAGGGGGCAGGCAGATTTGTCTCAATGTTGGACAACAGAAGCTTCTCAAGGGCTGCCAGAAAGGTGAGTGCAGGGCGCGGGGTGCTGTTTGGGAGACCAGCTGCGCGGCGATGCAGGGCTCACAAGACTGCAGCCAGGGTGCGCAGGTTGGGGGGGTTGCGCGAGAGTCCCCTCCCGCTGCGCCTGCCTGGCAGCCCACCTTGCAGCAGCGCGTTCCGCAGCGTGCGGCGAGGCGGCCCAGGGCGCAGCGGCGTCTGCGCCGGCGGCAGCGGCTCGCCCCTCTGGTGCCAGCCACTCGACGGATGTGAACTGGAGGTCCACCTGCGGAGGTGCCAGAACAGAACGGGAGCAGTGATATGGGATTTGGACAGGCAAATCATGCCTCCACCAAAGATCTGAGATGGAGGCAGGGAGCTACACGTAGGCTACTTCAACACAGCTGTTTCGGCTGCTCCTGGCACAGCCGTGCATCCGCAAAGCGCAGTCGGCGCTGCGCCTGCAGAGGGTTCCTCCTACAGGAATCTCCTGCTGCTGCTGCTGGTTGCCCCCTGCCAAGGCCTGTGCACACCTGGCGCAGCCTGGCGGGCTGGCAGCCGGCGCCCACCGACCAAATCTCAGAGGGAGCACCCCTGCCAATGTCGGGGCCAGGGAGGGGCAGGGGACACGGTGCAGGGGAGGATGGCGGGTGGGCAGTCAGGGGTGGGAGAGGGTGCGCCTGCATGCAGCGACTGGCTCAACCCAAAACCACACAGCATGCACCGCATCGCACCGCACTAAACAGCAAAGCAAGAACGTCCCGTCGCAATGCTTCCCCACGCCACACCATCTGTCACCATGCTGCACACCTCGCCCCTTCACCTGAACAGCAGCAGCAGGTGGCGGCCCGAGGGGGAGGCGCGCACCCCCGTCAGGGGCACCGGGTCGGAGGGGCCCTCCCGGAAGGGCAGGCTCACGCGGTTGCGCACATCTGCTCAGGGGTGGGAGCGAAGGCAGGAGGGGGGCAGGCAGTGCGTGCACAGCATCTGCGCCCTACTTGCAATAATGTGAGCGCAGAAAGACAGCGCTGCACGCGCCTGCCTCAATTCGTGTATCGATAGAACGTTTCACACGGCTCATTTTGCAGGTTTGTGGTTAGATCATTGAGGCAGCCCACCTGTGATCAGCAGCACGTTCTTGTGCCCCTGTGCCGTCTTCTCGGTGCTGAAGGAGACCAGGCGGGGGGTGGAGCCCAGCCAGCGCAGGCCCTGCGCCCGGCAAGGACAGGCAGGTGGGCAGCGGGGGGTGAGTGTGGGCAGCTGGCAGGCCGGGCATGGAGGCACGAGTGACGCGAGGGTGGCAGCGCCTGCTTCAACGGGCAGGCTGCAAGCAGGCAGATACATTAAAGTATGCCCCTAACCAAGCATAGGCACAAGTACAGGATCCTGTAGCAGGCACAGCAGGCACCGGGTTCCAAGCACCTGCACGGGCGCAGAGTGCGCCGCCAGCGAGGCACTGGCACTCATGTGCAGCGGCAGCAGCGCGCCCTGCTGCACCGCCGCAATCTCAATCGTCCCCGCCGCCGTGCCCGCCGCCACCGCCGTCACCGCACCGTGCGCCCCAGGCAGCGGCACGGGCACGGGGCATGCGCAGAAGGCGGTGACGCGCTGGGGCAGGGTGTGCAGCAGGCCTGCGGAGGCCGACAGGTGAAGAGGGTCTAGTGAGAAAAGGCAGTGCATGGGCGCAGGGAGCCCTCTGATGGGACGTGAAGTCAATTCAGCACGGCGCCAGGCACAGCGACTGGCAGTAGTGACTGGCAGCCCTTTGGGAAAACAGAGAGGGATGGAGACAGGTATTCAACTTTACCACAGAGGCACACAGTGAGGCATCTGGCAGCTTACCCGAGAGCACTGGTCAGGGGTCCAACAAGCACAGTGGGCATCAGAATAGAAGCTGCACGAACAGGCATCCAAGGCAGAGCACACTTACCCAAGAGATCTGGCTTGGGAGCCGGGGGCAGGGCCGCCGGCCTGGGCTCAGGAACCGTGCCCGCCAGCAGCGGCACCTGCCACTGCCACACCCGCCCGTCGCTGGCCGCGCCCATGAGCAGAACACACCGCCCAGCAACCCCCTGCTGCTGCATGGGAGCACCATCAGTAGAGGGGTGCAGGCCGCTGCCGCCGGTGCTGCCTGCTGTCCCCCAGCTGCTGCCGTGAGCTGAGGCTGCTGGTGCCGCCTCCAGGCCCCGCCACAGCCCCGCCGCCAGCGCCAGCATAGTGGGGGCTGCAAGCAGGAGCAGGAACCAGGGGTGGCTTGTAACATTGGGCGGGAAGGCGGGTTGCGCTTCTGAGTCCGCTGAACCCAGTGGGCCCGCCACCTCAGCTGCCCGAAAGACCAATACCTTCCAAGAACGAAAGTGGTAATGACCTACCAACGCGCTCAAACAGCCAGCTTAGCATTCTACCAGGGGCAGCACGCACAGCACTCCACCCCAGCGGGGCAGCACGCACCGGAGCCAAACTTGGGTGCGGGGGGCAGCAGCTTGCTGGCCCCCAGGCAGGCATAGGTGAGCAGGCGGGGATGGCGCTGCCACACGCTGAGGCTGCCGTCCCTGTGGGAGCAGTACAGCACATCGATGCCGCCCTCTCGCAGCTCCTTGCCCGCGGCTGCGGGGGGGAGGGCGTAGCAATTAGGTGGGGTATGAGCAGTACAGCACATCGGTGCCGCCCTCTCACAATTCCTTGCCGGCAGCTGCGGGGTAGCTGGTGGGGCAAGGTGGGGCCGGGACAGGGTCCTCAGCGGGCCACATAGGTGGCACTGCACATGACCTTCCAGACCTACAACAAAACACCTGCCCCATGCCGCTACACCCAAGCTCCCGCAACCCCCCGCGCCTCCGCATGCCCACCTGCGTGTCCGTAGCAGCCAAGCAGGTCCTCCAGCGGCGCCCGGCTGGCGGGCAGGGGGGTGGACGCCGCAGGCTGCCCATACTCCAAGTCGAACACAATGAGCTGCAAGTGGGTGGGGGCACATTATGCGTGTGCTTCACGTGCAATCAAGGGACGTGTGGTGGTGTGGCTGGCACAGGGTGCCCCCCTCGGCCAGCAAATCCGTGATCCCACGCGAGCAGGCAACGCCACATTCCCGCCAAAGCATGCCCACCCACAGACCTCCTGCAGCAGCAACGTGGAGAGCAGGTCTTGGGTGGGCCCGCTTCTGCCCCCCGACCTTGGCCCCCCCCGCCACCCTGCCCCGTTCCCCACTACACACAAGCACCCACCTCGCGCTGCAGCAAGAGGAAGAGGAGGTCCTGGGTGCCTGAGAAGGCGCAGCGCAGGGAGCCGCCCGCCCCGATGTCGACTTGGTACTGCTGCTGCTTCACCCGGTCGGAGGCCGGGTTGGTGAGGCTGCAGGGCAGGCGTGAGGATTGTGATAAAGTGCGGTTTGCGATAAAGTGCGCGTTGAGAAGGAGCAGAGAGGGTGGTAACTTGCGGCGTGGACACGGGCCCATGTGTCGGCGAAGCTTGCGCACGTGGCCAGTCAGGTGTGGAGACGCTGCAATTGACAAGCCATGCGGCACCAGGGTTGAGCATGCACCGGGCTCGCTCGCTCATCCTGCAAATCTTAGCAGCCTTGACCACAGCCCTCCATGCCCACCCACCCACCAGAGCACGATGAAGGAGCCCTTGGAGCCGCAGAGCACCAGGCGGCGACGGTCCAGGGGGTCCACCTGCAAGGCCCAGGTTCGGGTGGGACAAACAGACATTGTGTCCAAACAAGCTAGAATCACCAAGGAGGTGAGACAGCTGGTGTTCAAACAAAATTAAACAGTGAAAGGGTCTTTTGCATTCTGGGACCGCCACCAACCGCAGCCACTACCTGCAGGCTGGTGAAGGGCTCGGCGGTGGGCCCGCTGCCAAAGTCTTTCTTCCACACAATGCCCCCCGCTGCAGCAGCAAGGGAGGGGTGCAAGGGGGAACGTTTGGGTGACGGCAGCGCAGGCTGCAGGCGTGCAACGGCAGCAGACAAACGTGCGGTGCAGGCAGGATGGCGAGTTGGGAGGCAGGCCGGCAGACACAGGGGCAGACACAGGGGCAGATGCAGGGGGGGCGGACGACCAGAAAACAACTTGTCGGCAGCAATCAGGCAGATACACATGCAGCCAAGCCGGCAGGCACCCGTGTTGGAACGCGTGACTGTATCCCCAGACACGCAGCATGCAGGCAACCAAACGACCAGGCGGGCAGGCCAACCCGCCCGCCAGGCGGGCGCAGCACCAACTAGCGGCATGCCGCACCCGCACCTCTGTAGTCCCACAGCAGCAGCATGCATGGGGCCAGCAGCACGGCCAGCACGCTGGGTGCTGCGGTCGCCCACTGCAGTCCCAGCACGGGGGGCCGCCCCCCTGGGGCGCCCTCGGGGCGGCGCCCTCCCGAGGCACCAAAAGCCGAGCCCCACGGGTCCTCCAGTGCCGCAATCACCGCCCCCGTGTTCACATTCCACACCATCACACGCCCCTCCTCATCGCCGCTGGCCAGCCGCAGCTGCGCCGCCGCCTTGGGCTCGCGCGGCCCGCCGCCGGGGTGCCTGCGCAAGGAGGGGCGGCACAGCACCGGCGCATAGGGGCGGCACTGAGGCACAGCCAGCTCACAGCAGCCTTGCATGTGTCCCGTGCACAGCCAGACTGGACATTCCCAATGACTGGACATTCCAAAGGACACCTAGCCCGCTGCCAGTACAATGCCCTGTAGGCGCCCTGTATACACCCACGTGTGCCAGCCCCTCCTGCCCCTCCCTGCCAGTCGGCCCCAGCACCCACCAAGCCAGGGCGGACACTGCTGCCTGACGGTGGGCTCCGGCAAGAGTGGTGGCCACAACCATGCGCTGGGTCTGCAGGGCATGTACTTTGGGCATGCAGGCCATGGGTGCCGGGACAAAGAGGGCGCAAGAGCAGGGAACCAAATGGCGGGACGGCAGCGGTGGGGGAGGGTGCCGTTGCCCGCCCGCATGCTGGCCACTGTCTGTGCTGCGGCGCCTCCGGGGTTAACTTTGCCAGCACCCTTGACAACAGCATGGCGTCCAGTTCACAAATCATGTTCTACAAAGCACTTCTACCACACTGCCCTGCCCGCACGGCAGCGCCCCCCCTGCTGCGCGCCTCACGTCGACGACCACCACCGCCGAGGCGGCGGCATAGGCCAGCAGCTGTCCCGCGTGGATGGCGGCTGCACCTCGGTTGCCCTTTGACGGGGTGCCCGGCAGATATGCCAGGCAGTCCAGGGGTGCCACAGCCTGCATAGCGCCGCTGACCGGTGATCGCAGCTCCACTGGCTATCGTTCCACAGCTGTGACAGCTTGATTCCGTGACGTGATCGCCATGTGATCACAAATATACGGGCGCGGGATGCGGAAAGCAGGGCGCCAGCAATGGCCGGTCGCTGCTGCGCCTGTCCTGCGCTGAAAAGTTGGAGATGGCCATCATGCGCTGCGCACCCCTTGCGCGCAGCAATTCATCAACCCACTTTCCCAAAGGGAAGTCCTTCGAGCGCCGCCAGGCACCAAGTTGCGGTGCTATGCGGTGGCAGGCAGGGGAGGCCTGAGCCCCTGCCACCGCGCTCTTTCGTGCGGAGCAGGCACTGGAGTCGCTTCAAACCGCTGAGTCGCGGCGTGGCAGCGGGTCCGCGGGCGCGCCATGCAGCAGCCCAACGGCGAGGCCAGAGGGTTGTCCCACTGGAAAAGCCGCGTCAACCAGGTGTGACAAGGGGCTTCACGGTGGGGGCGTGACGATGGGCCATGGTAGCAGGTGCAGGCAGGGCTGGCGCGCCGCTTGCCCCGCCCAGTGACGTGGCCCTTGTGGACAGCCACTAAGCGCTGGGTGAGGCTGGCCCCTGCCCAGCTTGGGTTCCACCATGCGCGTAACTGCGTCCCACACCCACACTGCATGTAACTGTCTCCCTGCAGGTCATACTGGAGGTGGTGCAGCATGAGCTGGCCAAAACCTTCTTCAATGCCCCGCCTGAGGGCAGGAGCGCCGCCGGCGGCCCGGGCGGGGTATGTTGCCCTCCTCACTGCCCTTCTCTGCCCGCATGCTTTGCTGCCGTGCTGCTGCCGCGGAAAGCCCAGCTGACAGCAGGGACGTGTTGCTGGCATGGGGCGGATGGGGCAGCTGGTACCGTGTGCCACACCTCAACCCGGGAAGCCCCGCCCTCCTCACTCCGTGTGCCACTTCACATGTGCACCCCGCCCCCTCCCCCGTGCCGGCCTGCATCTGGTGCAGCCCCTCTGCTTCGCCAGGATTCTGCAGAATCTGATGGACAACGCATATGCGGGCCCACCCGAGGTGTATGCAGGTGGGCTGTTTGGGGCCTCGGGTGTGCGGGGCTGGCACCAAAGGGTGTCAAGAGGCAGACGTGCTGGGGCTGGAAGGTGTTAGGCAGGCACCAGCGGCGCTGCTGGCAGGCGACTCATTTAACAGCGCATGTTGGGCAGCTTTGCCCAGCAGCGGGGGGTGGCGCTCAGCCATGCTGCAGCTGCTGCGGCGGGGAGGCTTGCCCTCCCTCCCCGCCGCGCGGTATCCCACACTGCCCGGGCACCCTCCACGCCTCTGCTGCGTCTCATGCTGCTTTCCTCCTGGGGTCCCCGCTTGGTGGCGTCCCCACCACTCCTGCCGCAGACATCCAGCGCATGTGGCTGCAGTGCCACGCTACCAACCCACCTGGCAGCGACCCTGCACGTGCCGCGGAGCGGCTGGCGACCATTGTTGACCTGCTGTGGCGGCACATGGGCCTGGGCAGCGCCCGACAGCAGCAGGCGCAGCAGCAGCAGCAGCAGCAGTACGATCACCAACAGCAGCAGCATTACGGTCACCACCAGCAGCAGTACGGGCAGCAGCAACTGCAGGATTACGGGCGGCAGCAGCAGCAGGATTATGGGCAGCAGCAGCAGCAGCAGCAAGAATACGCGCGGCCGCCGCCGCAGCAGCAGCAGCAACAGTACGGGCAGCAGCAGCAGCAGCCAGGGGCGGGGCAGTACCCACCGGCGCTGCAGCAGCAGCAGCAGCAGCAGCAGGCGCGGCAGCAGGCGGGCCAGCAGGGGGCCACCGACGCGCAGTTTGCGCTCATGCAGCAGCAGCAGCAGCAGGTGCTGCTGGCGCACAAGCTTAACCGGGCAGCCGCAGCAGCCCGGCAGGCTTCCCTGTTCGGCCAGCTTGGCGGCAATGCAAACGGCGGCGCTGGCGGTGGTGGCGGCGCCGGCGGCCCCGGCAACGGGGTGGGCAACGGCGGCGGCAGCACCCTGTTTCCGGGCCTGGGACCTCTTGGGGGCACCGCCGCTGGGTCGTTTGGCACTCTGGGAGGCAGCCTGTCCTTTGGTGGCGGGGCCACCAACTCCCTGGGGCCTGGCAGCCTCTCCCTGGGGCTGGGCAGCGGCGGCGCCGGCCTGGCCGGCGGCGCCGGCGGCAGCCTCTCCCCCGACCTCCCGGGGGCCTCATTTGCCGGCGGCAGCGGCAGTGGCGACAACCGGTCGGGCCACGCCACCCCGGGCCTGCAGCCAGGGGCACAGCCGGAGCAGGTGGCGGCGCACCATCGGCTGGCCGCGGCGGAGCGCATGAAGCGGGAGCAGCGGCGCCTGGCGCTGGTGCGCCTGAAGCAGGAGCTCATGCACCATTCGGTGGACCCCACTGCGCCTCACCTGCTGGTGGAGGCCGCCATGCTGGGGCTGGCACCGGGCGAGGGGCAGGGCCTGCCGCCGGGCTTCCCCCACAACGCCCCCTCCCCGCAGCTTGGCGGCGAGGGCAGCGCCGACGGTGCCGGCACCCCCGGCCTGTCGCTGCGCCGCCAACCCAGCCTGGCGGAGCAGCAGCAGCAGATGCTGGAGGCGATGGCGCAGGGGCAGCAGCCGCCGCCCGCTGTGCCGGGCGAGGCGGCGCCGGCACCCGCCACGCAGCGCTCGCTGGCCGCCATGCTGGCGGGCAGCCTGCAGCTGCCGGCGGCGGTGGCGGCCGCGGCGCAGCAGCTGGCGGCGCCTGGGGCTGCCGACGCGCCTGCGCCGGTGGAGGAGCACGAGCGGCAGCGCCAGAAGCTGGCGCTGCTGAAGCACAACATGCTGCTGGCGCTGCAGCAGCGGCACCTGCAGCAGCAGCAGCAGGCAGCGGGACAGCAGCATGGCGGCGGCGGCGGCGGCGGCGCAGCGCAGCAGCAGCTGCTGCTGCTGCACATGCAGCAGGAGGCGGCAAAGCAGCTGGCGGGGCAGCAGGGCAGCCTGGACCAAGGGCTCCTCTCACCTGGCAGCAGCCACCAGCTCGCCTCGCCGACCGCCAGCTTTGGGGGCGCGGCAGGCCGGCGGGGCGTGCGGCAGCGCCCCGCCCTTGCCGCCCAGATGGGGGCAGCTGTGAAGGAGGCGGCCCGGGCGCCGGCGGCCGGAGAGAGCCAGCTCAGGTGTGTGGGTGCAGGGCAGCTGGTCAGGCACAGCAAGGGGCTGGCGCATGGGGCGGTTCCCGCCGTTGCCCCTGCCTCTGCCGCACACGCATGTGCTGCTGCGCCGACCCCTGGGTTGCCATCGTTGTTGCCCCTGTTGCTGACTGCTCGCCGTGCCGCCGCGCTGCAGGCTGGGGCACCCGCTGCACCGCTGCCTGCTGGTGCTGGATCGCCTGGTGCTGCACGAAGACGCCGAGCCCTTTGCAGAGCCGGTGGGTCTAAAGAGCAAAAAATGGGCTGCATTTTGGAAGTCAGGGGGGCGGGATTCGGATGCTGCTGATGTTGCAGTAGTTGCAACATGAGGCTGCCATGTCACTGCCGCCTCCTGCCCCATGTCTCACTGCTGCTGCTGCTGTCCCTGCTGTGCACCCTGCGTCATGCCGCACTGCACAGGCGGATGCCGAGGGTGCCGCATGTTGCAGCCTGCATCATTACACAGCAAAGGCCGCGGTGCCGGTGTTTGTTTGGCGTTGAGAAATGGCAACCTTCCCCGCCGGGCTCCAGGCTTGAGCTGCCGCCTCGCTCGCCGCCTGCACGGTTCATTCATTCATTCGCCTGCACGGTGCCGCTCACCATGCTGTGCCTGCTGCGCATGTGCTGCGCAGGTGGATGCCGAGGGGCTGGGGCTCACCGACTACCATGCCGTGATAAAGACCCCCATGGACCTTGGCACCATACGCTCACGCCTGGCGCCAGGTCAGCACAGCACAGCACAGCACAGCACGGCACGGCGCCAGGTCATCAGTGCAGTGCTTGCTCGGCACCTTGGTGTTGTCTGCTGGCTCGGCACCGCCCCAGCATGGGCAGGGGGTATCAGCCTGAGCGCACGGCGCTGCACCGCAGATCTGGCGCTGCTCAGGTGCCTTGCTACCTGCCTGCCCCCCTGGCTGTCAACCCCCACGTGCCTCCCCTGTCCTGCAGGCCTCACCAAGGGGTGGGCATGATTGCGTACAAGTCAAGTACTGCTCCCTGGCGTCTCATGTGTGACCGACACCAATGGCTCCCCATGCCCCGATTGCAGGCCTAGGCATGATTGCCTGCAAGTCACCCTCCCTGACCTCTGGTCTTTCACTAACACCGCTGCAATCCCACGCCCCGATTGCAGGCCTGGCCGAGGGCTGGGGCATGATTGCGTACAAGTCGACCGACGAGGTGCTGTCGGATGTGCAGCTGGTGTGGGCCAACTGCCGGCGTTACAACGCGGCGGGCAGCCCCATCACGTGAGCGCCAGCCTGCTTGATGGGACGTGGCGTATGCTGGGGCAGTCGAGTGCAAAAGCAGTGGTTGATGTCCTGGTTTGTGGGGTGGCATGGCGCCAGCTGCCGGCGGCACAACGCAGCGGGCACCCCTTTGTGTGGGCGGGGCTGGCTGCATGAGGGTGGAGTGTGCGGTGGAGTGTGGTCGTGCGTGTGGGGCTGGCGGTGGTCGTTGTGCTGCGTGGCTGTGGGACAACTGCTGGCTGGTGTGATGGCGGGCAGTGAGCCCACATGCCTTGATCCGCAGCGCAGCTCTGTGCATGCTCACCCCCATAACACAACCCACGGTTGCCGCGTCGCCTGCCTGCCTGCCTGCTCGCCCGCCTGCCTGCAGGGACATGGTGACCCGCCTGGAGCGGGCCTTTAGCTTGCTGTGGCAGGAGGCGGGGCTGGGCACGGCAGCGGCTGCTGCGGCCCGGCCGCACACCGGCCTCGTGCCGCCGGCGTCTGTGCAGTACCCGGGGGCGCGGCAGCACCAGCGGCAGCAATCCAAGGCGCCGCACAAGCAGTCGCCGCGCGGGCAGGGGCAGAAGCACAGCCTGGCGCCGCCGCATGGCCACGGCAGCAAGCAGGCGGGGCGGCGCGCGGGCAGCGCCGGCAGCAGCAAGCGGCACAAGTCTGAGGTACATGTGCCCGGGCCGGTCCACGCCGGCGAGCGGGCAGGGGTGGCGGGGCGAGGGGCGGCAGCATCCCCTGTGCCGGCAGCACGCCCGCCACCGGCGGCGCTTGCTGGCAGCCCCAGGGCTGCCGTGGCCGCGCAGCAGCGGCAGGAGGAGGAGGTGGCAGAGGAGGCGATGGCGCTGGAGAGGCTGCTGAGCACGGGTGGCAACAGCCCACTGGGCCTGGCAGCCACGGTGGCTGACGAGGCAACTGGGGCCGGCTCCCCGCTCCTCTGGGAGGCCCCCCTGCCCGGCGGCTTGCTGCCGGAAGGCATGCCCATGACGGCGTCGGCGGGAGGAGGGGATGGCTCCCCGCCCCTGGATGCAGCGACGGCAGGTGTGGCGGGCGTGGATGCAGCGGCGGCGGCGGCGGCATCAGATGCATTTGCGGCGCAGTGGGCTGCAGCAGGCGCGGCCTCCGCGCCCGCCCCCCTGCCTGGGCGCGATTCGAGCGTGCTTCTGCACCCCAACCGGGGCGGCCACTCCCCCCACCACTCCCTCCCCCTCCCCATGATGCCTCAAGACACCCCCGGCACGACGTCGCTCCCCTCTGGGCAGCACCCGCTGCCGCCGCCCCCTCAGCAGCTGCGGCTGCCGCCCCTGCTGTCGGGCCTGGCGGCCGCCACCGCCACGGTCACCGGCGAGCAGCTGCGAGAGGAGCAGCGCGTGCTGGCGGCGTGGCAGCAGGTGCAGCAGCGGCGGCACGAGGCCATGCGGGCGGCGCAGCAGGCCGAGCTGGCGGCACAGGAGCTGGCGCAGGCGCGCGCGGTGAGCCGGGTTGCTGGCGCTTGCTTTGCTGGGTGCGTGCGTGCCTGCTAGGCGGCCACTTGCCTTGCTGCCCGCCCTCCTGCCCACCCTCCCCCTGGCCCTGCTGTGCTGCTCAGGGCGCCTGGCTGCTCACCCCCTGCCTGCTCCCCCGCCCACCCTCTTGCCCCGCAGGAGCTTTCGGAGCTCCAGGCCGCCGAGGAGGGCAGCATGGAGGCGCAGCAGCAGGCCCAGCAGGCCCAGCAGGCCCAGCAGGCCCAGCAGGCCTGCCCTGAGGCGGGCGGCAGCGAGCTGACCACGGAGCCCGCCACCACGGCGGGCAGCAGTCCTCTGCCTGCCGCCTTGGATGGCAGTGCCGGCAGCCTGCGGGCGGCCGTGGCGGCGGCCCGTGGCAGCAGCGACTTGGTGGCCATTGCGGCCTCCATGCGGCAGGTTAGTGCTGGGCGGGTGGGGGAGGACACAACTTGTGCGCATGTGCTTCGGCATGCCCGGCACGCACTGCATGTGCTGCCTGCTGCCCACCGCCCCTAAGCAAGTTGCCCAACATCTGTTTGACGGTGGCCTGTCGGCAGCTGCTGCGAAGCAGGGGACTGGGCTCCCTGTTCCCAACACACCCGCGCGTGCACCCATCCGCCGCCTCCCGCTGCCATTGCTGCTGCTGCAACCCACGCCAGCTACCCCTCCATTGCACACACACACGCACACATACACCACATGCATCCCTGCAGGCCCGCTATACCACGCTGATGAAACTTGGGGCCCAGCTGTTCAGTGCCCCCTGCCCTCCCTCCGCCTGCCCCTCCGCCAACGGCGAGGGCGGCAGCAGCGGCAGCACCCTGGCCGTGCCAGGCAACAGCGGCAGCGGCAGCCCGTGGCGTGCTGCTGCTGCTGAAGCCGCCGCAGCCGCCGCGCTCGCCGGCAGCGGCAGCGGTGCTGGCAGCCCGTGCACAGCAGTCGCTGAAGCTTAGTTTGTGCGGCAGCGGCCTGTCTGGCTGGCTGGTAGGCACCAGGCCCAGTTCGTTGCCTCCATTCACCCTTTCCGCCTCTTGTTCCTTGCCCTCCCTTCTTTTAGCCCTTCTCTTTTTGCCTTTCTCTTGCCTTCGCTCCCTTGCCTTGCTTCCCCTGCCTCCTTGCCTTGCCGTGCACACCCACCCGACATATCCCCAGGCAAGGCACACATCATCATCACAAGACGCTGCAGCACGCGTGACCCCACGCCGCGCCTGCAGCCCGCATTCTGCCACACACTTCGTCACGTCTCACGTACCCTCCTCCCTCCCCCCCGCCCCTCCTTACTCTCTCATCCAATCTGTCTTCCCGCATGGCTTTTGCTCGACTTCATTCCAACCAAATCCCTCGGCATGTACGGTACCGCCACCCCCCGCCGCCATCCTCCAGTGACCTGTACCGCATTTGAGCGGCCCGCGCCTGTGCGAGCGCATCCTATACCACCCTCGTAACAGCAGGCTTGGGCGCCTGTTTTCGTCGGCCCCCATCTACGCAATGCACTCCCCCGATTCGATCACACACCCACAAGCTCTGCAATGCCCGAGTGCTCCAACCGACCGGTAACTGTATTGACCCGAAAGAGCCACACATGGTGTGGCAGGAGGGCTGCGTGCCTTTGCAAGCCAACCCACCGCTTTCACGGCACAGGCGTGCCTACTGGGCAGAGGTTTGAGGGGATGACGAGAGAAGATGATCGAGGGGGGAGGCGAGGCAGAAGGGCAAGAGAGGTGGTCAGCTGGCACAGGGGGGAGGTGTGGGCAAGGTGGGCTCAACAATGGCACACGCGTGGTCCTTTCAGTGGTTGATCGGCTGTGAAGCGCTACGCCAGTGGTCTCCTGTGATGTGCATTATGCAACAAGGGCTGGCCACGGCCCTGCACAATACTACGTGCACAATACAATGTGCCACGCCCAGCCTGCGTGGCATGGCGCGGCACAGGCTGCTCCGTAAGCCAGCCCCAGCCCCAGCGAAGTCACGCGGTCTGGGCGGGAGGGTAGCCCGGCCCCTGGGTGGCAAAAGGCGAGGGCTGGTAGGGCTGCTGTGCCGGCGGGTAGCCAGCTGGCGGGTAGGCGCCGGGCGGGGGCGGGGGAGCAGCATAGTACACCGGCTGCTGCTGGTACACGGTCTGCTGCTGGTACACTGCGCCTGCAGCGGGGGCGGGTAGGGGCGGGAAGGCAGCAGTTGATTGCCGGCAGGGGACGGCGACGGTGCTGGCGGGTTTGGGCACTCGGCTGCCTGGACAGGCGGGGGCACGTGGGGCCAGGCAGGCAGGCGGGGGCTAGCGGGGCCCGCGGGCGCTGCATCCCCCCTTCACTTGCCACCCCAAGTAGTCACACCAAAACCCCTGGCACGCCTCCCATCGCCTGCCTGCCCAGCCCGCCCATTCCCAAGCTGCCCCGGGGCCGCCGCGCACGCACCGGTGGGGTAGCCGCCGGGCACGGCCGCGGGCTGGTGGGGGGGCTGCTGGCCCCGCATGGAGGCGCAGTCCTTCATTGAGACTAGGGCACACATGGCCCAGATGCCCACGTTGGCCCAGCCCATGGCCCACACGGCTGCGGGCGGGAGGGCGAGGCGCAGGAGTGTGGGGAGCAGGGCAGGGGTGAGGGGTGAGGGGTGAGGGCAGGCAGGGGCTGTGTATCTGGCCGGGGCACAGGCGGCCAAGGTGCCGTCGTTGGCACGAAGCCCAGGCCCATACCTGCTGCCAGTCATACAGGCCAAGGCAACCAGCTGTCTTCATGCAGCATGAACACAGCCCTGTCTGCCTTGGCCTCTATGACTGGCAGCAGGTATGGGCCTGGGCTTCGTGCCAACGACGGCACCTTGGCAGCCCTGCCCTGGTTTGTTGCTTGATTGGAACCCAGGCTGGCGTGGTCCCCATGCCCTCGACTGGCCGTCGGCAGGCAGAAGATGGGGCAAGGCAGGCTGGCTGGCTTAAATGCAGGCGTCCGGGAGTTGCCACGGGAACAGGCGAACCTGTGCGGTAGTCCTGCTTGTCGTCCAGCACTTGGGTGTCAATTTCGGAGGCCGAGGTGCCGGGCATCACTGCCACGTCGTCCGCGTTCTTGCCATACACCGTGGCTGCACAGGGGGGAGCAGGTGGGGGCAGTTGAGCAGGGGCGGCCAGGATGGGGCGGGCAGCTGGGCTTGGGTCACCCAGGCCTAAGGTGCTAGGTGTTGAGGTGCTGCAAAAGAAAGAACCCGGCGTGTGTCTGTCTATGGGGCCACTGCAATGTGCCCACAGCGGTGGGGGCCTTCCTCTCGGCGCGGCGGCTGCGCTGTGCTGTGCTGCACTCTGCTGCACTGCCCTGCGCAGCGCTGCGCAGCAAGCCCTCCCGCCTGTCACCGACAAGATTAAAACAAAAAACGGGAGCGAGGAGGCAGCCAGGCAGACCAGGCAGACCCCGCAACCGTGCAACACAAGGCCCGCCCCCCCTACCTGTGGAGGAGGCAGCGATCCACCAGAGGAGGGAGAGGAGGCAGATCAAGACTTCGCACGTGGGCAGGTGGCGGCTGCGCCCGGAGCACACCTGCACGGCACAGCAGGCGAACAAGTGCGATGGTTGGCAGCTGTTTGCCCGAGGGAGGCACAGGCTGCCAGCACAAGCAGTTTTTAGTTTCTTTCTTTCTTTCTTCAAATGAACACCACAAACAGCTTGCCTGGAAGAAGAAGACGCACAGGGCGAAGAAGAGGCCCACGCCGCCGGCGGCCCAGCTGTAGTAACAAAGGTTTAAGCTGCAGGGGCGGGTGGGGTGTGTGCAAAGGGAGTCCGGGTGATCTGGCGGGACAGGCAGCGGGTGCACCCGGGACAGCGCCGGCCCTAGACACCTGAACTCACTCGCTCTGGGAGGATTCAGTCTGCATGTAGCACCGGTTATTGGCGTAGCAGTAGGTGGCATTCCCAATCTGCAGCGGAAATGGGTGGCAGACATGTGAGGGGCCGCGGAAGGGGCACGCCCCATGCCGCCAATGTGTAGCCACCCAAACGAGTGTGCGCATGTGCATGCCTCCGGCGCCTTTGCTAGGCAGCAGATGCCTCCTGCCAGCCCCAACTCACCCAGTAGCAATAAGTTCCGCTGCACAAGGGAGGGGGGCAGGTGATTTGGGCAGGTGCGTTGGGTTCGTGCATGTGGCAGGAGGGCAGGCGGTGGTCGTTGGGTTGGCATGCAGTGCCTAGTCCGGCGGGGCAGTGGTCGCAGGCAGTGGTAGGGTGGCATGGCGCTGGCAGGCGCCGGCAGGCAGCGGTACTCACTACCACAGTTGTTGGTTCACGATGACCAGGATGACCACACAGAGACCACACTGCGGGGGTGTGTGGAGAGAGGGGGCAGCCGAGTGCACGGTCAGCGAGGGGTAACAACGTGCAGGGGCGTCTCAGGCCCCGTCGGAGCCACACTGCGCCTGCCCCTGGACCCTCCTCTCATCTCCATGCAAGCACTGCCTGCTTGCACACAGTCGCGTGCATGCAACCCTCTGGCCAAAAGCGGAGCCCTGCCGCTGGGGGGGACGCATGCGGTGAGAAGGCGCGCAGCCACGGGGATACCGGCCCACGTGCGGTTGGCTGGCCCGCCACTCACCGAGATGAGGGAGAGGAGCATGTACAGGGCCCCATACGGGTTGCCCTGCCCACCGTAGCCCCTAGCCATGGTGCGCTAGGGTGGAGCAGCTGCCGGGACGACCTGCAGGTGCCACAACAGGCAGGAGCCGGGCAGGACAGTCGGTGCTGCAGCGCAGGCGGTGCAGCAGTGTACCAGAAGAGCGCTCGCCAGGCGAGCAAGCCCCTAGTCGCACACCAGGCGCACTGCTCAGGCATACGAGCGGCGAGCAAGAGCCGGTGGTCGCCAGGCGGGCCGCGGCGGGATGGCAGCCCCCGAGGGGGAAGAGATACCCGTTCCGAAGGCCGCTGCACCGCATGCACAACTACCTGGAGTTCAGAGCGCACCCTTGAGAGCCTTGGCAGGCCGTGAGATGAAGCCGCGCGGACGCCAGCTAGCGGATGCGCAGGCTGTTGCGGCGCTCGACACTAATGACATCGATTTCTGGGCACTGGGTCTGCCCGCAGAAGGCACGAGGCTCATGAAAGAAGGGCACATTGGGCCACGTCGGAAGGGCGCGAAACTGAGACATCTGGCAAGCCCAACGCTCTGGCCGCACCAACTGTGATCGGGCATCGCTTCACGCACGTATCTGGGAACATCCCAGACTGTCAGCGCTCCGCCGTTGCCAGCGCGAACCATCACCTTGCCCCGTCTCCCGTCGTTGCACGCACTGTATAGCTGACAGCTCTAGATCGTGAAATTGCGCATATGGCATCGGGCACCGACGCCCCTAAGCCGGGCGCCGGCTTCTCTCTCTCCTTGGGCGGCGGGGCCGCCAAGAAGGGCGCTGCCCCGCGTCCCAAAGCTTTGGGAGGGGCAGATGAAGGGCGGCGCGACGGGCCGGTGCGCGAGGAGGTGGTGGGCTTTGGCGCCGACGGCGGGCTGCGCACCGCGGCGGCGCCGGCCGCGCAGAGAGGCCCTCTGGTGATTGCCGCGCAGCAGAACTCGTACCGGTGGGTTGCCAGGCCGGTGCTGCATGGGGATGGGTTAGGGGTTGCTGAGCGGCGCGGCCCTGGGCTGCCTCGAAGCCGCCCAGGGCTCAGCTGCTGCGGGCTGTCCGTTCCTGTAGGGCATCGGTCTGCTGCACTTTTACGCTTCACGTGAGCTGGTGCACCGCCTGCCAGCCTGCACCTTGCTGCCACTACATCCCTGATGCAGCATGGGGCAGCTGCACTGACTGCAGTACAGCTGTCAGCATAACACTGCCACCTGTCACGGACCGCCCTCTCCTCCCCCGTGCAGCGTCGGCGGCAAGTTCCGCCCCACCTACATCCCCGACGCGGCAGACAAGATTGACGGGGAGGGGATTGACAAGTTTGAGGTTGCAGCGCACGACACAGCGGTGGCGCAGCAGGAGGTCACGTATGGGCTGCTCCTGCGCTCGCGCCCGCAGGTGGGCGGGGTGCTTGGGTGGGGGTGGGGTGTAGATCTTGGGAGGGTGCTGGAAGTTGGGGAAAGACAGCTTGATGCTGGGCTGCACACACTTGCCCGCCCGCTCGCAGGTGGGTGGGGTGAGCCAGCAAGTGGGTGAGTGAGCAGTTGTAGGCGCCTAGGTCCCAGGGGCAGCAGTATCGGCAGGCCAGAGCCAGGGATGGGGCCCGCCTGTGATGCCTGCCTCACCCGGTCACTGTGGAGGTCAGGGGCGGCACGGCGCGTGGAAGGTGCGTCTGGCGGGGCAGGGCGGTACACACAACGGCTCTCTGCTTGCTGGGCGAAGGAGGGACGTCTGTGGCGCCAGGCGGCGCTTCACGGCTGCCCTTCACGGCCAGTTACGCCTAGCCGCTTCCCTGCAGGACGGCGCCGCCAACGGGCAGCAGCAGCAGCAGCAGGAGGAGCAGCCGGAGGAGGAGCAGCGCGCGTTTCCAACGGACCGAGACGCCGCCAAGCTCAAGTGCGCACTCAGCCCGCGCTGCCCGTGATGCTGGCCAGCACCCGCTGCTGCTGGCAAGCACTGCTGCTCTGCGCCGCCTGTCTGCCCGGAAGCAAGCCGCTGCTCTGCATCCTGCATCCAACCCACCTTGACTCAGGATGCTACCCACCCACCCACCCACTCACCCTCTGTGGCATTGTGGCACCCTTCCGTGCTCCCCCTTGCCACACTTCCCTGGCCTGCTGGGAAGGCCTGGCTGGGCTGCCGCCGCACACACACCCTTTCTTCCCCCCTCCTCACGTCTTGGTAGAGAACATTCCCTCCCGCTTCCCTGGGCTAGCGAGCAGATCAAGGTGCGCTGCCGCAGCACCCACACATCTAACAAGGACATTCCCCTCCCGCGTCCGGCTTCCCCTTCCTTGTGCTGCAGGGAGGACCTAGCATTGCTCCCCCCCGAGGCTGGGCTGGATGAGTACGCCTCCATGCCGGTGGAGCAGTTTGGCATGGCGCTGCTCAGGTGGGGCACCCAACGGTGTTGCATTCCCGCTGTTGCATTCCCGATGTCGCATTCCTGCTGCTGCATTGTTGCGGGTGCACGGGCTGCCGGGTGGGTGGGGGGCACATGCTGGACCTGAATGCTGCTGCAGCTGGCTGTTACCGGCCCTGGCATTGCCCCAGCTAGCCTGCCTGCCCACACCTCTGCCCCCCCCCCCTCTTTCCTGCCTGCCTGCCTGCCTGCCTGCAGAGGCATGGGGTGGACGGAGGGCAAGGCGCTAGGGCGGGGGGCCAAGGAGGAGGTGAAGGCCAAGGAGCTTGTGAGGTGGGCACCCCCTCCCCTCCCACCCAGGGGCTGAGCATATGCGGTGCGGTGGCTTGCAAGCTTCCTAGCATGGACTATAGGAGGAACCCTGAACCCTCAAGCATGGACTTGGGCCGCCCAGACGCCTTGCAGGAAGCTTGCATTGCGTTGATTGAGAGCTTGCTCAGCTGTCGATTCGCTAAGCCGGCGTGCTGAGGGAGGGGACCGGTTGGTTTGGTTTCGTGCCCCTTGGCGAAACAAAAACGCTGGTTTGGCGCCTCCCCCCTGGTGCAGGCGGCCGCAGCGGCTGGGCCTGGGCGCTGCGCCGGCGCCGGAGCAGGCTCAGAAGAAGTACATCAAGCCAGGTGGGGGTTGTGCGGGGGAAGGGGGAGCCTTTGGGTGGGTATGGGGCACTCAGCTGTGGTGTACGTTTGAGGGCAGGCGGGAGGAGGGCGGAGCCTGTGGGGCGGAGCTGTGGGGCCCGCCTGCCGTGCGCTGCCACATCCCCCCCCTTCCCCTCTTATCCCCTCTCCCTAGCATGGGCGTACGAAAAACAAGTGCATGGATGATACAGCTGAGCACGGCACTCTCTCTAACAGGTTGAGGTTGCCCCGCTCAAGCCCCTTGTGCACCCTTCAGAACCCTGCAGGAGAGAGCCGCAACAAGAAAAGCCTTACCATTGCCCCCCCTCCTGCTGCTTGCACCCTTGACAAACCCTGCAGGAGAGAGCCGCGACAAGAGGGACCTGGTGTACGTGGACGGTGATGGCGTGCTCAAGTCCTCCAAGCCGGTGGACGAGAAGCTGGTGGAGCGGCGGCGGGAGGGGGTGCACCCCGGGAAGGTGGTTGGCAGGTTGCAAAGGAGTTGGTGGTTGGCAGGTTGCAAAGGAGTTGGTGGTTGGCAGGCGCAGGGAGGGGGCGCAGGTGGGAAGGTGCAGGGCTGACACCTGCAAGGGGTGCGTACGGCACAGGCAAGATGGGCATGCCAAGAAGGAACCGCTGTGGTGCCTGGTCGTGGTAAGGAGGGCGAGCAGGCTGGTGGAGCGGCGGCGGGAGGGGGTGCACCCGGGCAAGGTGGGCGGGCACAGGAGCGTGGTGGTGGGCAGGTGCTGCGCTCGGTGCTGCGCAGCATTCTGCAGGCTTGCTTGGAGAGCCTGCCACCCTTCCGGCCTGCTCACCCCCCTACATGCCCCCATCTTGTCCTAACCCTGGCTGCCCTCTCAAGCTGCAAATATGTCAGGACAAGGCGTGTGCGCACCAGCTTCCGACTTTTATGGGAACAGCCCCGTGCGGCGCAGTGGGGTGCTAGAATAGCTCAAATATGTGGCCTGAACTCACTCCCACCGTCTCATCCCTGGTGCAGACGATGCGGGTGGTGGATGGGCAGCACAGCGGGCTGCTGTGCGAGGTGGTGGCGCTGGAGCCAAAGGAGGAGGGGCGCTCAGGTGGGCGACCCAGCAGGGGTTTGTTGAAGTGAGGGGATGTGGCAGGGGAGAGAGGAGCAGAACAACTTGACGCTGGCTGCCCGTTTGCTCCCCAGGGCCCAGCAATTTCCTAATTACTTAATTCTGTTTAATAGAGCAGGGCCCAGCAATTTCCTGCTGCCGTCTTCCCCTGCAGTGCCCGCCAGCACTTGTCCCCTGCTGCCCTGGTTGGCCCGAGAGCCCAGCACCCAACCCCTGATCCTGCTGCCTGCCTCGCTCCCCTCCCGCTCCTCCCGCAGAGCGTGCGCGGGTGCGGCTGCTGCCCTCGTATGAAACGGTGACAGTGCGCTGCAGCGAGCTTGGCGAGCGGGAAGCGCGGCCCAGCAGCAGAGAAGGCGGCGGCGGCGGCGGGGGTGGCAGCAGGCGGGGCGGCGGGCGCGAGGAGGAGCGGGGAGGGGAGCGGGACCGGCAACACCACCGAGAGCGGCAGGAGGGCGGCAGCAAGCGGGGTGAGGGGGCGGCGGGGGGGCGGCGGGAGGGCCGGGGCTCGAGGATAATTGTCCTGGTGCTGCCTGGTCTCTGGGGCTCACCCTTTGAGGCCTTGAAATTGAGTAGGAACAGCAAGCAGGCGGGTGTGCACTTGCAGCCTCATTGCCTCCCTGCCCACCCCCCACCCGCCCGCCCTCCTGCCTGTGCAGACCGGGGCGGCGAGCGCGATGAGCGCGGCGGCGGCGGCAGCAGCAAGCGGAGCCGGCAGCGAGGCTCGCCGCCGCCGCCGGTAGCAGCAGCAGAGGAGCGGCCCTGGCTGGTCCCCAACATCAGGTGGGTGCTGGGGGCGGTGAGTGAGGACGAGGGGTGTTTGAAGAAGTGCAAATGGGTGAGAGGGGCAGGCGGGCTGGGATTTGGGGCAGGTGGATACCGTGGGTGGGTGGGTGGGTGCAGGGGAGCGGGGTTGTGGGGATGCGCAGGTTGGGATGGGAGGCACACCACTGCCCGCTGTAGCGCTGTTGACAAAGGAAATCAATCCTCCGTTGCTCTCGCGCCGCAGGGTGAAGATTGTGGACAAGCGGGCACGAGGGGGGCGTCTGTACCTGAAGAAGGGGACAGTGGTGGATGTGAAGACGCCGACAGGTGTGGCGAAGCGCTGGGGGTGGGGAAGCAAGGTTGGGGTGGGCGTGCGGCGGTCAGCTGCACCTGAAGGGAGGGGTGTGAAGATGCCCACAGGCGGGGGGCAGGGCCGGCAATGGCGGAGGCGGCGTGGGCCCCACAGGTGGGGGCAGGCGGGGGGAGGGGGAGGGCGGGACCACTCCCGTCAGCATGGTTGGAAGGACGTCCCGTGCGCCGGAAGCCTGGGCATGTGCCTGGCACTGCAGGCCTGGTGGTTTGTGAGAGCGGAGCACAGGGTCTGGTGGCGGCAGCACCCCCAGCCCAGTCCACTCACCCACCCCATCCTCCCGCCTGCCCACACCGCACCCCCTGGCCCCGCCTTTTGTCTCTTCCTGGATCGTGCTGCAGTGTGTGACGTGTACATTGACGACCTGAAGGAGAGCATACAGGTGGGTGCATGTGTGTTTGCTGTGTGATGTTTGATGCGTATGTGTTGTGCTGCGCATGGGTGTCGTGTGCCGGCATGCCCCCCTTCTTTTCCCCACACACCACACCTCACCACACCACAGGGGCACCCTTCCCACTCACCCACATCCTCCCGCCCTGCTGCAGGACCTGGAGCAACGGCAGCTGGAGACGGTGGTGCCGGCGGCGGAGGGCACACCGGTCATGGTGCTGCGCGGCCCGCAGAGGGGCAAGCAGGGCAAGCTGCTCAAGCGCAACACCGGTGAGGCGGGCGGGCGGGGAGGGAGGGGCAGGAGAGGCACAGGCGCCTTGTGTGCCCTGTGTGCCACCTGTTCTGTGTGCCACCTGTTCTGTGTGCCACTTGTTCTGTGTCCCACCTGTTCTGTGTGCCACCTGTTCTGGGGCAACGACGGGGCTTGAGGCGATGCAACCGACAGGCGGCTTCTGGCTGCACAGGCTCAAGGTCAGCCTCTCCGTACCCAAACAAGCACTCCACATTGACCAAAGTTGCGGATTCACCCCGTGTGCAGAGACGGGGCTGGCGGCGGTGCAGCTGGCAGGTGACTTCAGCCTGCACAAGCTGTCGCTGGACGACGTGAGCGAGTATGTGGGGCCGCAGGACGCGTGGGAGGACGCGTGACCACGGGCGACCACGTCAGCAGCAGCGCCATGCCAGCAACGTGGGACCGGCGCGGAGGCGGGAGCGCATCTGAGGCACAGCGGCAAGCGGCACGGCAGCGCTCATGCCAGCACGTCACCACGTCAGCATGGCATATCATGCACACGCATACTGCACACTGGGCGAACCGCACCTCCGTTTGACTGCCTTCGCCTCTGCACCTCCTCAGCCACGCTTACATCATGCTTGGAGTGTTGCCTCTCACTGTGGTCAACTTGTTGTTGCGGTGTGAACTGGCAAACTGGCAACAGCGGCACGCACAGCATGGACATGAAGCATCCGGCGCAAATGCATCCCACAGGGAAGAGCTCTGCACGCCCACGCCCACCGTCTTCCCATTATGACACAAGGGGGCCAGTAGTCAGCCACGTCGCAGGCTGCGGCTGCGTCAGCCGCTCGGCAGCAGC
>JAPTJF010000452.1:0-50591 GCA_029339195.1 Micractinium sp. NFX-FRZ | reverse complement strand
AAGGTGGGGAAATGGATTCTGCGCCTGCAGGAAACGTCGGGAACAATGTCGGGTTTTTGGGTCAGATCCACTAGTGGGACTGCTTGGGGTTCAAGTGAGCCGCGGCCTGAGGAGGAGGAAGGAGAAGCGCTGGATACTGCGCCACTGCGCCGCCGCTCCGTCAGTGCACCCCCCCCCCACTGTGCTAACTCATCCCACCTTGCATCCTCAGAAGCTTGCTGCCTTCCTCCCTGCAGGCTGTGGGTGGCCGGCGGCACCGGCGGGCTGCGCTTTGACCGGGGCGGCGGCTGGAAGGCGCTGCGTGCGCAGACGGTTGCTGCCGTGGGCCCCGAGCCAGCTTTTTGCTATACCGGGACTCTGCAGCTGGGGCTGGGCCCCCTGCTGGGCTGCAGCGGGCGGGAGGCGCTGCTGCAGGGGCGCGGCGCGATGGAGTGGCGGCTGTGGGGGGCGGTGCCGCTGGCCCGCAGCCAGGGACCACACCTGGACCAATCGGCCCTGCTGCGCTGGCTGGGTGGTGAGCTGGCGGGTGGGGGGAGTGAGGGTGTGTGTGGGCGGGGGCAATCACGTCCAACAGGCCATATGGCACGCACACCGGCTGCCTTCACTTAAGCTGCTGGCCCTTGTACACCCCTGTCCGCTCCCCCACCCACTGCCTTCCTGCCCCGCCCTGATTCCCCGACTTCCCACCGAATGTGCTGCAGAGGCGGTCTGCTTCCCGCCAGCGCTGCTGCCCTCGTCGCACCTGCGCTGGCTGCCAGCAGCCGAGGGGGAAGGCGGCGGGCCGGACCGCAGCGCGCGCGCCGTGCTGAGCTGTCGTGGCGCCACCGTCACCGCAATCTTCACGTTTGACCAGGAGGGGCGCTTCAAAGAGCTGCAATCAAAGGACTACTGGCGGGTGCAGCCGGACGGCAGCGTTACCCAAGCGCCCTGGCACGCACGGGCGGTGGGCGGGCACACGACCTTCAGGTGTGGTGGGAGGGCGGCCAGGCGAGAGGGCAGGTGGTGGTGGTGCACTGTGCATGCAACCTGGTGCTTTCTTATGCTGCACCCCCAACAACTTGGCTCCCTGGCTTCTCTTGACCCTGACATGTTGTGCCGTGTTTGTGTGCACGGCTGGAGCCTCTTTCTCCAGGCTGGGCGGCAGCGCCAGCGTGGAGGCCCCCGCTGAGCTGGAGGCGGCATGGGTGGAGCCAGACGGCAGCGAGTCCCCTTATGTGCGCTTCTCGCTCGAGAGCCTGCAGGCAGAGTGATGGTGGATGGTGTGCACTAGACCGGCCGCGGCATTGTTGCCCCCCAGGCGGCGGTGAACATGGTGCACTGCCCAGCACCCTGTCTGACGGGGGCTGCCAGTGCGGGGGTTGGCTGTGCTGTGCGCGCCATGCCGCCGTTTCTGTCATATTGTCGAAAAGCTCTTTCATTCCGTAGCAATGCATTTCGTGCAGCATGAATGGCAAGTGCCTTGAATTGCTGCCCTCTTTGCATCACCTCGTGAAGCCTCTCATCCTCAATGCGCTGCACTTTCCCGTACCTGTAGTGCCCAGTCAAGCGGTGCACAGACACCAGCATGTTATTCCGCTTCCAATGCCACATGGTATAGCCATTGCCACATGGTATAGCCACGTGTAGCGCCCACTTACCTATCGCGTTAATGTCATCCTGCAAACGCTCCTGCCTACAAGCACGGAGTGCGGTGCCGCTTGGTGCCCGCCACAGCGTGCGTGCCGCGCCGCCCCGCCCCGCCCTTGACCCAAACCCTGGTGCCCGCTGGGCTCGCCGCGGCTGCACATTCCTGGATTTGCTTCTCCCCAGCTTTGTGCGCGCCAGACAACCCCACCACTCTGCCAAGCTCTCCTGCCCGCGCCTGAGCAGCGAGAGACGGGGCGCAGCGTGCAGCGAACCGGGAACACGCATCACGCCCCTCGGGTGCCATGATAATCGACGGCAGCCGGCTGGTTGTGACTGACAACAGCGGCGCCAAGGAGGTGGAGTGCATCAAGACCAGGGGCCGCTACGCCAGCATAGGAGACATCATCACTGCATCTGTGAAGAAGGCCTCCAAGGGGAAAGTCACGCAGGTGAGCGGGGCTGCTGGAATTGGGAGATGGCGCGGGACCCACGGGCTCACGCAGGCAGCCTGCCCCGCGCTGCTCGCCCTGTTCATCGACCGAGATGCGATTGTAGGCAAGCACCGCGGTGGGCATGCCTGAGCTCGCAAGCCTGTCAGCTGCCGCCGCCGCCTGCCGCCACTGCCTGCCGCCGCCAGCCCCCTGGTGCTGATGTTGCATGGTTGTTTGGTCGCTTGTATGTTTCGCCTCCGCCTGCAGGGACAGGTGGTGAAGGCTGTGATTGTAGAGACCAAGAAGGAAGTGCAGCGCAAGGACGGCAGGTGCGGGAATCTGAGGGTTGATGGCGCCGGGCTGGCCCTCGCCAGTTCCATGCCGCTGCAGCTCATCCCTGCTGGCATCAGCAGGCGCTCCTGTCGGCACAAGCCTGGGCGGATATCCAGCCGCAGCAGAGTGCCAGGGGTACCATCCTCTGCTGGTGTTGCAGCAGCTGCTGCTGCACGTGCGGCAAGACGGCGAGCCTCCATCGTTCTAACACTCCCCTTTGCTGCCACATAATTTGCTGCCACATGATTGGTCGCTGCTGCTGCAGTGTGATCAAGTTTGACAAGAACTCGTGCGTGCTTGTCAACCAGAAAGGGCTGCCCATCGGGACGCGGGTGCTGGGATTTGTCACACACGAGCTGCGGGCGCGGCAGATGATGAAGGTGGGTGCTGCAGGGCGGGCGGTGTCAGATGGGGAGGTGGTGGGCATGAGGCTGCAGCCTTCTGGGCGCTGCAGGCAGTGCAGCACGCACAGCAGATGTTGAAGGGTGTGGCGGAGCTCTGGCAGGGGTGCTGCTCCGAGGTATGCAACCGGGGTGCTGCAAGGGAGCATGGCTGCAAGACCGGGGAGCCAAGTGGGAGAGCAACGTGCGTGTGGCAGCCCTGCCCCTGCTGTGTGTCTTTCCGCTGCTGGTACTGGGCGCTGCATGCGCTTCCAGTCCCCTCACCTCCCCCTTGCCATGCTCCACCTCTGTGCGACGCCGCAGGTGCTCTCGCTGGCGGCGCGTGTCTTCTGAGCAACGCACCTACCCACGAAGCACTACCCAGCAGCAGCAGCAGCAGCAGCAGCAGCAGCGCTTCTTTTCTAGCACCCCACCACCACCAGCAGCGCCACTGCTTAGTAACGGACGCCGCTCACCCCACCCCTCCTCCCACCAGCAGCCATGGGCTTTCGTGTGGGCGACCGCCTGAGCCTGGCCATCCTGGGCCTGTGCTGCGGGGGCACCTTCATCGCCCTCTCCCTCACCAGCGTGGCAAAGCGGACAGGCCAGACGGGGCCGCCCCCCAAGCCAGACTTCCCCTGGCTTAAGGCTAGCGAGTCAGCCTTTGAGGACCGGCTCAAGGGGCTGAGCATCGGTGGCAGCACCGCCGCCGGCGGCAGCAGTACACCTAGCAGTGCAGCTGCCACGGCCTCCGCCGCCAGCACCAGCGGCAAGGCGTCTAGCTGACAGCCTGCCATTCCACGGCTGCACAACGGTCTCGCTCCTGGGTGCAGCAATATATAGCGGCAGAGCAGCAGCACGACCCCAGCACTCACTTGACATGAGTGTGGGGACAGTGGCAGCGCCTGCCTGCTTCCCTGCACCAGCAGGCCCCTCCTTAGCCCCCCGCCTCTCCTGCCATTCCCCTCCCTGAACCCCTCTGCACTCCAATCATCCTGCTTCCGCTGATCCTCAAATCAGCCACGCACCGCAGTTTAATTTACAGATCAGTCCACTGCTCCAGTAACGTTATCAATATGAAACAACACGCAGTGCGCTCAACCGGCGCTGGGCTCGGCGAGTCATCAAACTCAGAATGCTGGGTGCTGCCTGAGCGTACAAGTGCACGCTGCCCTGCTCCCCACTGCCTGCTCCTACCAGCCGCGAGCTACCTGGGTGCCTACCCTGCCTGCCTGTCTTGTCTCTGCACTGCTTGCCTGCCTGGCCTGCTGACTTGCCTGCCTTTGCTGCATTGATCTGGACTGGGTGCTGTGCTGTGCTGTGCTGCCCGACATCCTGCCGCGTGAGACCCCCGCATGCGTGGCGGCTCGCTGCTCCAGCCACCACTGCCCCTGCTGCTCACCAGCAGTGGGATCCTCGAGGGGGGCGCCTCAGGGCTAGGTGTGGGAGAAGCAGGGACCGGGCTGGTCAGCTGCCGCACTGGTAGGCAGCTTTGTGATGCCCACCAGCAGCTCTGCAGGAGGCGCCAGCCCAGCTGGCAGCCCCCCCTGCCTCACTTGGCCCAGCCGCCGTGCCCCTTCTTGTGCAGCGCGGCCAGCGAGGCCAGCATGCGCTCGTGCTTGGCAAAGTCCTTGTCGTGGGAGGTGCGCGCCACGTCGCGGCTGGGCTTCACCTCCTGCGCGCAAGGGGACGGGGGGCGGGGCATGCGAGGGTGTGGGATGGCAGGCAGGAGGGGAGGGGGCCGGCAGGACAGCGCGCTTGGTCGCGACTGGGATAGAAAGGTTGCAGGAGCATAGGGATGTGGAGAACAGAGAAGATGCAGTGATGGGCAGGCAGGAAGGGCGCAAGGCAGGCAGCTGCTTGCCCGCTTGTCTGGGACCTGCAGGGCATACCTCCCACCCCACCCCACCCCCACCCACAGGCTTTGCCGCCCCCGCCCCCCAGGCTTTAACCCTGACCATTAGTCCCTCACCAGGCCCCACACCCTCTGCAATACTCCCCACCAGCCGCCGCCCACCCCACCTGCAGGCGCTGGTAGATGCGCAGGTTCTGCTTCATGATGCGATTGGCCTCGGCGGCGCGGCGGGTCGCGGAGGTGGCCGCCACGTTGGACATGTACTAAAGGGAGGGAGGGAGGGAGGGGGGCAGAGGGGGTGGGTGAGGGGACAGGGGCGGAGGAGGAGGTTTCAGCCAGGTAGGGCCCAGACCCAGCAGCAGGCGTTTTGGTCCCAGTGCACACTTGTGACCCCACCAGCCATGCGCCACCACCCGAGCAGACTACCCTTCCACCCCACCCATCCATCCACCCACCCCACCCCATCCTGCCCGGTCCCGCCCGGCAACAACCCCCCAATTCACCCCGCCCGATCTCACCTGGTCGTGCTTCTGCTGGCTCTTCTCGTGCTCCGGCGCCTGGTAGGCAATCTGGCTGCAAGGGATGAGGACAGGGGCTGGGTCGAGGGTTGGGGCATGACGCAGTTTTGAGGGCAGGGATTGATGGGGGCAGCAACTCGAGCAGGGCGGGGCAGTGAAGCAGAGGGGAGCGAGCATCGCAAGGCTGCACCGTGAGTGCCTCCGCATCCGCTTCAGTGCACCCAGTCGCCACGCCACTGAACTGCCCGTGACTACCCGCCACAACCACAACCGCCCCGCCCCGCCACCACTCACCCCAGCCGCCGCACCAGCGCCTCGTTGTCTCGCAGGATCTGGCGCACCCGCTGCTGGCTGTGGCTGTAGTTGGAGCGCACCCCAGCGCGCGGCTGCACAAGGGCAGGCGGGCGGGCGGGAGGGAGGGTAAGAAGGGCCCAGGGAGGAGCAAGTTAGGGCAAGAGGGGCAAGGTGGGGCAAGCTGCACAATCGGGGAAGCCCCCGCCCAGCTGTGGATGCCCCCCCCCCCCAGCGCGCCCCCTGCCCTGGCCTGCCTCCCTGCCGCTGCACCATCCCACTCATTCCAAGTCAGCCCCGCTCCCCTCCCCCGCCAGCTGTCAAGCTGCCCCGCACCCGCCGCTCCAGGCACTTGGGCGGGCCCGTGAAGGTGAGCTTGGTGCGGCGGCGGCTGGAGGCGCGGGTGGAGGTGGAGGCGGTGGGGCCCAGCGCCTGGCCCTGAATGGCACCGTGGGAGGGGAAAAGGGGGCGTCAAGCCACAACAGAGAGCAGGGCGTCAGGGGTTAGGGATGGCAGTGGGGGGGATAAGCAGTCAGGGCAGCCAGGGAGAGCAGCAGGCAGCATGGCCGCTGCCATATGAGAGGCACCTGCCTGCCTGCAGCGCTGGCCACCAACATCCTGCCCTACCTGCGGCTGCTTGCCCTCCTCCTCGCCCTCCTCCTCCTCCTCCTCCTCATCCCCCTCCTCATCCTCATCCTCATCCTCATCCTCTGCTGCCTCCCCCTCCTGGCCGCTGCTGCCGGGCAGGTAGGCCTTGATGGTGTCGCCGCCCTCCTCCTCGTCCTCGCCCGCCTCCTCCTCCTGCCCCTCAGCCTCAGCTGCGGTGCCGTCGTCCCCCTCCCCTGCATCCTCAGCTGCCGGCTCCTCCACTGCCGCCTCCCCCTGAGTGGAAGACTGGTCGGCCGCAGACGCGCCGTCGCCGCTGCCAACCTCCGCCTCATCGGCTCCCTGCTCCGCTTCGGGTGCAGACTCTGCCGCACCCTGCTGCTGCGCCTGCTCTGTCACAGGCGGCTCCCCGGCCGCCTGCTGCTGCCCCTGGCTGGCGGCCTCTCCATCCGTCAGCCCGCCGGTGCTGGCGTCGCCACCGGCCGAGCTGCCGGCCTCCCCAGGCTCGGCGACCGTCCCATCAGCCGCGCTGCCGTCCACCCCCTGCTGCGCCTGAGTGTCTGGAGTCGCAGCCTGCCCTGCCTGCTCCTCCTCCAAGGCGCCTGTTGCGGTTGCCTCCGGCTCGGCGGGCGTGACTCCGCCCTGCTGCTGGCTTGCCATTGCCTTCGAGACGGGCAATGGGGCCCCGGATTCAAATTGCGTGATCTTGGCGGCGGGCACGCTGCTTCGCGGGGTCAGCGAAAGGGCAGGGATGTGGCCGGCGGTGGCAAGCAGAGCGCTGCCAATGGTGCTGAGAGACACAAGGAAGACACGAGTGGTCTCGATGGGGCAGTCGCACGGCAGAATGAGTGCGAAATTGGCGGCAGCATGGCCAACGTGCCTTCTTCCCGAGTTTTCGTGGCGCCTGGGCGGCAGGGGTTGCTCTAATTGGTCCATTCCCCTTACCCCACCGCAACTCGGAGTTTGGGCCACCTTCAGTCGCGTTTGGAGTCGGGTTGGGAGCGCACTGGCTCTTCGGCCTTGCCTTGGCGTTCGCACGCTGCGCGGAGCATCCTAGAGGCATATCGGCTTTGGGAGGTGAGCGAGGGTGCACAGGCAGGCTGCTCGGTGCTGCTGGCTTGTTCGCCTCTGCTGCACGCTGCCGTTGTCAGGCTCCAGACCCCGACGGCAGCCAATGCATGCCATGCAGTCCGGCGGCAGGCGTGTTGCATGCCGCCTGAGCACGCCGCTACCAGCCGCCGCCGCTGCCTGCCGCCAGCCTGCTGTGCGCCGCCTGCCTGCCTCTGCCGCCTGCCTCGTGCTGCATCCCCTCGCCTGCCTGCTGCACTCACCAACCACTTTGCGTTCACCCCCTGGCCTGCGCAGGCACACACGGTTGTCCCAACCCAGCTCGAAACTCGCAGTAGCAGCGCACCCGCAGCAGCAGCAGCAGCACCCACAGCGGCAGCATGCCGACGCGTCGCGGCGCCCCGGTGCTCAAGCGCCTGCGGTACTACCTGTCCCAGCTGCCCCCCGAGAACATTGTGCCGCACAAGAAGCTCAACGCGTCCTCCCGGGCGGTGCTGGACACCAAGTCGCTCGGAGAGGAGGGGCTGGGGGCTGCCCTGGAGGACGTGCAGCAGCACATGCTGTACAAGTGGCTGCGCCTCAAGGCGCGCACCGGGCAGCTGTGAGGCAGCACGCTGTGCAGCGGGGCTGTAGTGCCCAAAGCTGTGCCCTCAACTGTAACTGCCCTCCCACCTGTTTTGCTTCTCCATCGTGTTGTTGCGCTCTCCTTCTCTCCTCTCCGCTTTGCTTCCCCTGCTCCCCCCACATTGCCCCTTGCCCCCAAAGCCCCCGCCACTCCCCTGATTCTCAGTCCCACAGCCTCTTTTTGCTGCTGGTTCACACAGCAGCTAGACAATGCGCCTGCCCCCCATGTGAGCATTGGCCCGCCCTTTCAAGACTCGTGTGCACCCGTTGCTGCTGCGACCACCACTGGCGGCTGGGTGTCACACAAGAGTGCTGGCAGTGCAGGCTAGAGTGCAGTATAGAGAGGTGCAGTATGGATCAGTGCTATGGGCAATAGCAGTTGGTTCTGTGGTCGATAGCGTGGGGGTCGTGGCTTTAGCTCGTGTGGCGGCATTTGCCTTGGAGGGCTGGGGCAGCACAGGAAAGCGAGGGCCGCCGCCGGAAGCTTCCGATCCCAGCAGCAAGTCTTGCTTGCTTGCTTGCGTGCTGGGGCCTACGAACTATGTGACTGCATCACCACTTCAAGCACATTATCGCTCACTGGCACCTGCCGTTGACCCGCCGCTGGCGCGGCTTGCAGGCTGCAAGGCAGTCGCAGGAGAGAGGCGGCAGGGGGACGGGGCAAGCACGGGGTGTGAGGCTGGGTGATACCGCACGAGGCACGGCGTGGGGACGGTGTGGGCGTGTGCTGAGGCTCGGCCAAGCAGGGCAAGGTGTGACGTGCATTGCTGAGAGGTGGTGGTCGGTGCCTGTTCACAATTACTCTGAGGTGCTGTGCGCGTGCTGTGCACGCCCCACCGCCTGCATGCCATGCCAGCCACGCCCTCCCTGCCTGCTCACCGAGGCAGAGGGAGGGGAAGGTGGACCCCACCAGGTAGGACTGGCACATGGTGTACCAGGGGGCGCAGCCGCTGGAAGCCGCCACGGCGGGGGAGGCTGCGTGGGGAGGGGGCGCTGGAAACCAGGGTGAGTTGTTGCGGATCGTGGTGTTCAAGAGACAGGAGGGCAGGGGCAGGATGCCGCCATGTGGTGGGGAGCACGGAATCTGAGGTGGGCGGAGGGGAGAGCAGGAGTGGGCAGGGCAGGTGAGGTTCACGCCCAGGAGGGTCAGGTGGGGTGCCGCTGGTGAAAGGGTATTGTGTTGGGTTGGGGGGGGTACATGGCAAGCACGGGGGCGGGGTGTGTGCAAGTGGGTGTGGGCGGGTTGGTAGGTGGGGAGGTGAAGGGGCCGCACAGGGTAGAGGGCCCGCCCCACCACTGCGCCTTCCTCCACCTCCCACCCAGCCCGCTCCCGCCCAACTAAGCCAACCACTTCGCCACCCCGCTGCACCCGGCCCCCACCCCCCCTCGCTCACAGTTGCACATGGCTGCCAGTGCCCCCAGTGGGTTGGGGCAGGAGGCAAAGTTGGTGGAGCCACGGGAGGAGCAGGACTTGCAGGCGGCCAGGGCGGGGTACCGCTTGCACACGGCCTGGACGGGAGGAGGAGGGTAACCATGAAGCACAAGCAAAACAGGTGAGCCGAGGGACAGCTGTGGAGCTGCAACGGGAGCACGACTTGCACACACGCATTGGCACACACACGCATCGTACGCCCAGTCCATTAAACAGCCGCCAGTCGCACTGCCCTTGGCTGTGCAAGTGGCGGCCAGGGTGAGCTAACCCACGCCCCACCCACAGCCCTGTCCCCCCCTTCCCTTTTCCTTGCCCCACCCCTCCGCCCCCCGCCCCGCACGCCAGGGTCCTCCTCTGTCTGAAATGAGTAATGCCCCACTAATTGAAACAACCAGTGCATGCGTCGACCCAAGGGAGGCTCACATCCACGCCGGCCTTGGCGGTGAACGTGGCGGCCAGCGAGTTGAGCCGGTTGCCGTCGCCGCCAGAGCACTGGGCCACCTGCGGCGGGGCAGGGTGGGGTGGGAGGGCCGTGATCTGGGGGCGGTCAGCTATGCAGGGGCCAGCAGCAGCGGCGGGGCTCAGCAGCCCCACCCCGCCACCTGTGCCAACAGCCTGCAGCTGCACAGCCCAGACTCGGCACCCACCTTGGTGCCCGCCTTGGTGCACAGCGCCAGGTAAGCCTCGCACCCCTTCATCTGCAGGGACAAGCCAAGTGCCGTGTATACACAAGTGAGGGGTGGGGGCGGGGGCAGCCAGATGAGGGCATGGCTTGCGGGCCAGACGGGGCAGAGCTGTGCTGCGCTCTGCCGGGTGGCTCTGCAGCAGCTGCCGTCCATGCCCCTGGCCCTGGTCGCTTCACAACCGCTGGCTGTATCCGCCATGCCAGCAGCAGCCATGTCAGCACACTGACGTCAGCATCGGACAGGTCAGCGCCCGCCACGTCAGCACAGCCATGCCAGCGCCTCACCCGCTGCATGCCGTCGGTCACGCAGGTGGTGCCCACGAGGGACACGATGCTGCACCAGCCCCTGGACTTGCCCTGCAAAACAACGCAAGGAAATGTCAACACACGTCTGAGCAATCTGCCAGCTGGCCCCGAGCTGGGCAGCTGGCACCAACTGATGGACATGCCCTATGGGGCAGGGAGGGGTACAAGTGTGTGCATGCCTGTTCGGTGCGTGTGTGTGTGTGTGTGTGGTGTGTGGACGTGAGGAGGGCCCACCTGGCCGGCCTGGGCTGCCTGCCGCTGCCTGTCGAAGGCCTGCTGCGCTCACACCCCCCGCCCCACACCCCGCCCTCCCTCCCCACCCACCCACCCCACCTTGCAGCGGGCCCAGAGGTCGCAGCCAGACATGAAGGGCATGGCGCCGCACAGCTTGGTCATGTCGCTGGTGTAGTCTGCAGAGGGAGGCAGTGAGTCGGCAAAGGACCAAAGAGGCGGGGGCGGGTTTACATATTAGAACGAGGGGAGGGCAGGTGGGTGGGGCAGTGTGGGCGCCGGGCTGGGGCGCAGACCACATGCACGCGGTGGTGAGACGGTGCCAGGCCTCGTGCGCAAGCCAGGTTCACAGGGAGGCACAAAGTGTTTGTGCCAGGCAGGGAGCAGACCGCTGGTAAGGAACCGTACCAGCCGTCAGGCACCGTACAGCACGGCCAGTGCAGCTGCCGCCCAGGCTGCTGTGGGGCTCACCAGCCACAGAGCGCCTGAACTTGGCGCAGGAGGAGGAGGCGGGATTCTTGTAGCAGGCGTGGCTCATGTTCACGCTGGGCTCTGCATGAAGCGAGGGGCCGAAGGAGGAGGAGGGGCGGCGGCGCCGGTAAGAGCCACGCCAGCGGCTGCCAGGTGACGTGTAGTAGGTGGCCTGCTGGCGGCGGTGCGATCATCGCGATCAAATCCGAATTCTGTGTGTTCTATAAAGCACGGGAGTGGGCGGTTTTCGCGGGCTGGGTGCACGGGCCGACCTTATCGGGGGGCCCTCCTGGCGGGCGCCTTCCGCCCAACCTAGCGCACTCACGAGATCCCATTGCATTCGAGAGGGCCGCCAGACATAGCAAGAGCGCCGGCAGCGCCGCGAGGGCCGTCCTGAACTGCATGGCGAGCTGTTGGACAAAGAAACCGGTGCTCTTCCCTCCACTGAGGCCTGTGAGAAGGATAGTATGGGAATAAGGGGACCTATGCAAGGGTTGGTAGGGCAATGCGTGGCACGAGGAAGCGGCAGGTACGATGTACCAGCGTGCGCCCTGCATGCTGCGCCTCCCCAGGCCATGGCCGGTGAAGTGATTGAATGCTTGTATCCAAGTTTTGTTTGTCATCCATGGCGAGCTGCTGCATTACTGCATGCATGCATGCATGCATGCGGTCCTCCCTGGACGCTGGCGTCCTCTTTTCCCCGGCCAGTTTCTGCCACTGCACAGTGGCACACGCCCTCGACTTCCGCTGGCTGCTGCCGTCACATTGTCAGCATGATCAGCCCGTTTCACCTTATAATTGAGTAAAGAGGCTCACTCACACACAGAAACCGGAGGTGTGGCGGCATTATGTGTGCATCACAGTGATTCAAACTGTGCCTTTCAACAAGTGTCGGCGTTCAAAGCACGCCGCTGAGCCTGCTGCGCCCTCAAAAAGCCCTTGCGGCTTCTTCTGTCAGCCATGCTCACCAGATTCGATCACAACACACGCCCACAACATGCTGCGCGCCGCAAGGGGCCTCTCGGCACGTGCCGCCTCGTTGGGCCACGGGCAGGGTGCCCTTCAAACTCTGTCGCCGGCAGACGCGCCCTGCTGTCAAGGAAACGGGGTTCCTGCGGCAGAGAAGGCCTACGGGAGATCCCACCGCCGCTGCTGGTGCTGTGGCGGAGGTGGCGGGAGCGGCGGCGCCCAGTGCTGGCGCCTGCAGCCCGCACGCGGATTTGCAGCACAGGTGCGGCTGCTGCTGCAGCTGGTAGTATTGTAGAGCATCTCTGACCTGCCGAGCAATGCTGGATGCAGCCCTCTCTGTGCGCCCTGTGCCGCACGCTGCTGTCGGCAACGGCGAGTCCATTCAGCCCGCCTGCACTCCCTCTGTCGTCCCTGTTGCATCGCAGGCAGCAGCAGGCGGCCCCGGCCCGGGGCCCAGCCCCGCCGAGCGTGCCCCACACCTGCTGGCAGCCTGCGGCGTGGAGGCAGCGGCAGAGGCGGCTGCCGCGCTGCCCCCTCCCCTGCGCGCCCGTGACCTCGCCTCCCCCGACGTCCTCATCCGCCGCCTCCTCCTGCAGCGCTTCCTCCGCCTCACCCCCGCCCAAGTGCTGACCCAGCATGGCCGTCGCCTGGCACAGCTGCCGCCGCCCGAGCTGGCCCTGCGCCTGCACTTCCTTCGGCACACAGCCCAGCTGCTCAGCCTGGTGCCTGACAAGCGGGAGGCGGCGGCGGCGTGGCGGGCAGCCCAGGCGGCGCTGCCCGAAGGGCAGCGCTCGCCTGCCGCCCAGCGGCCCCGCCACATCAGCTTGGCAGAGCTCACGGGCAGGCTGCCCGCCTTCCTGCAGGCGGCGCGCGCCAGCGAGCAGCAGTGGCAGCGGTTTGCTGCCAGCGCCGCGGCAGCGCCTGGCGGCGACGGCGGTGCAGGGGAGGGCGGCGGCGGCAGCAGCATTCTGGAGCGGGCGCAGAGAGAGGCGGAGGCGGAGGTGCAACGCCTCGAGGCGGCGCTGCCCCCAGAGCTGCGCCGGCTGCCCGTCACTGACTGAACAACCGTGGGGTCGGCTGCTGGGTCGGCATGGGGAGCGCCCTCCCTTCTTATTCTGTTGCATTGCCCGGTGACGCAGCTGCCGGCCACACCCCAATCCCAGGGGTGCTGCTCACTTGTAAGCCAGGCACTCCTTAACAATCTTCCTGCTGCTGGTAGTTACAGATCAAGGGGTCCGCTCAGGATTGGAAAGGGGAGCACAGGCTCCAAAGAAAGGGGGCAAGGCGGCCGGCTGGGAAGGGCCACAGAACCGGCGGTCGAGTCTCACAACAGCAATGGCAACGCAATGGCATGCATGCACGCTGTGGGGTGCAATCAGGCTCTGACATCGCTCATCCCGCCGCCACCGCCGCAGCTGCGGGGTGAGCGCACGGGCGGGCGGCGCCGAATGCCTGCTGCACAGCTGCCTTGCGACGGCTGAGGGCCCCGCCTTGCGGGTGGTTGGCGAGGCGAGCTGGCTGGCTGGCTGGCTGGATGCTGGGCCTTACTGCCCGCCCTGTGCCCCCAGCATCTGGCCCACAATGCCGGTCACCTGCAGAGATGAGGAGGTACAGGGAGGCAGGGGGATTGAGGCAAGCGGCAGGATATATGCTTGTGCCTCGGCAGACAGCCCTCTTCAGCGCCCCGCCAGCATGCTCCATCCCCACCGCCAGGTGGCGGGATTGGCTGTGCGCTTTTTCGAACGGCCGACCACTGATGAGGGCGTCATTCGCACCACGCCGCACCCTCTGTCCCATATGCACTCTGTCCCCCCCCGGGGGCCCCCACCCACCTGCCAGTACTTCGAGGAGCAGCGGTCGATGCACGAGTTCTCGCCCACGCTCAGGTCGCCGTCCTTGTACCTGCAAGTGTGTTTGATTGAAGCGCAGCTTTTGTTAGATCTTGGTTTAGGTAGTGATGGTGAGTGACAAAGGTGGGTTGTGAGATGGCCCAGGTTTGCCGTCCTTGTACCTGCAGGGGGTGGGAACTCGACAGGATTAGGTTGCACGTCCAGCCATGCTTGGCTCAGTTGGGCAACACCCGCCGGCGCCGGCGCGGGAGCAGCAGCCCCTGCAGCCAGCAAGTCCCTGCCGCCAGCCCCGCCCCGTCCTCACCGCTTGTCGATGCACTTCTCGTAGCAGGAGGACACCATGCTGCAGCCATGTGGTGTGCGTGGGTCAAATCGTTGGATTCAGGGGATTGAAGGGCAAGGCGAGGCAGGGACGACACCATGCTACACCCAAAAATGTCAAGTGGTAGCAACGCCTGCAGCACACCACTGCCCCCTGTTGTCCCGCAGCACTCCCAAGCACTCTGAATCACAGCGTTATAAATAGGTCCCACTCGCACACGGGCTGCCGGACTACCACGCACGCACCGCCCCCGCCCCCGCTCAGCAAACATACAACTCTATTGATGATGATGATGAAGTTCCCACTCACGCGTTGAACAGCGCCACCCGGTATTCCATCTCCTGCTTGGCCATCTCAATGGCGACCGCAGGGTCGGGGGAGCCTGCTTGCGACATGGCGCCTGCTGCTGCTGCCGCTGCCGCTGCCGCTGCCGCTGCCGCTGCGCTGCCGCTTGCTCTGCCAAGCGAGTCAAGCCTGGGTGCTGAGCGCTGCTGGCTGCAGGCAATTGCCTGGCTGGCAGGCGACGAAGAGGGTGCTGGTGACGGAGGGAAGGGCAATGAGCAGCGGGCCTGCAAGAGCAGCGGAGGCTGGTGAGGCGGCGGCAAGAGGCGGCGGCGGTGGCGGCAGCGGCGGGCCCGCAGCTTGGCACAGCCCGGTAGCCCTTCTCGCGCGTCGGGTCGGTCCATTGTCGCCTGCTTGTAACCATCGATCTGCCTGGAAGGCCCCCTCTTCCCCTTGGCCTGTAGCTAGCATGTCAGGCTCACCTTAGGAGCCGACCCTTTGCGATGGTATTCTGCTGTGGTAGCTGAAGTTGTGCGAGCAGCCTGAGCGGGCCGCGAGCATGAGTGTCTCACATGCAGCCGTGGCCTTCTTCCTGCCGGGCCGCCGCCAAAAGCAGCTAAACGGGGCTTCCCTTTCAATCGAACAGTCTGCACCGCCCCTTCGGTGTAACTGAGTGTATCTTTAGCTCTTGCAAGCGGCTGTGCGAGCCATCAAAAAGCAAGCGGGAGCTTGCAGAGAGCGCAGCCAGGCCTCTTTACAGCGGTTTCACCGAGTTCTGGCAACAGAACGGATGGCATGCCACCTGCTGCCTTCACTTGTGCGACGCACCTCACCAGTCAGGGGCGGGAGAGCAGCAGGCGGCGCCGACGACCATCTCGCAGCGCCGACGACCATCTCGCAAGGCGAAACATCAGGCCAGGCCTCACTCAGTAGTTCCGGCCCATACTTGCAACTGTGAGCGGCGAGGAGGGACATAATGATAAGTGCAGCGGAAGTCGCGTTGCATGCCATGCACAAATGGTGTATTGCTGCAGCCTCCGCTCTGCAGTGGTCATTGCCGAGTGGGCGACGCATCGGGGCAGCAGCCCTGCCCTTCAGTTGAAAAACGCCAGGCCCGGGATCTGCAAGCTGCAGCACCGGTAAAGCCGAATGTGCACTGCTGGTGTGTGCTGAAGCAGGGGGGCAGCTGATGGTTGGGAGAGGGACAGTGGTATCATGTTATGCCGTCGCCACCGCCAGAGGCTTTGCTGCTGCCCCCACTGGGCGCGTCTGCCACCAACAAGCAGCATCACATCAAGCTTTTAAAATCACCCACCGCTGCCTCCGTACGGATCTCCTAGTATCAGGATCCGTTCTGCGTTCAAGCGTGCGTCTGCTTTAGTCCGGGTCTATCAGCTGCCTGGCGCCTGTTGTGTGCCAGCGCCACGCTCATCAGTGTGCCCAAGCTCACCTGGCTGCTGGCCTGTGCTTGGCTCCACAACACATGTCGGATATCAAGCGCGATATCAAGGAAATCCAACAAGTCGGTAGTGGAGGCAGGGACCTGGGCTGCACCTGCTGCTCCACTTGCTGCAAGCAGACATGCGGGCGGCGCCGCCAGGCGGGGGCTCACCTGCTGCGCATGTCAAGCTGCGCGGGAGCCCTTTGCGAGAGCTCATTGCGTGTCTGATCGGCCCACCACATTGATCCGTCTCCCAAGAGGCAGCCAGTCCCGCAAGGACACAGCCAGCGTACCCGATCACTCCTGTCGCGCTTCTGGCGCCCTCGTTGCGCTCTATTGCGGCGCAGCGGCACGGTTGGATCGGGCAGAAATCTGTTGAATCACAGCCGGAGCCTCCAGAGGAGGGGGCCAGCAGCGCGCCATGGCTTCCGCTGCCTTCGCCAAGTATGAGGATTCCACGCTGCGCAAGGTGCTGGAGGTGACCCTGGATGCCTGCAATGCCAATCAGGGCGCGTCGCCGCCGGTGCTGTTCCTTTCAGAGCTGGCAGAGGTGAGCCGCCGCCGCCGCCGCTGCCCGCTGCGGCCCGCCGCCGTTGCCGCTGCCTGTCAAGCTGCCACTGTTTTCAGCTTGTTGGGGAGGAAATCCTCTGCAGATGGACATTGTGAACGCAGGGCACAGGACCAGCATGGTGTGCGGGCATCGCAGTTCCTCGCGGCTCGCCGTCGCACACCCGCTCGTCCGCCCGCCTGCCTGCCCGCTAGCCCACCTGGCTGTCCCCACCCACAAACTGCCTGTCCCGCCCACCTGACTTCCCCATGGCCTCAGGAGCTGCGTGCCGAGGCGGGAGGCGACGGCAGCGAGGCGCTGCTGCTGTGCCGCAACAATGTGGAGCGAGCACTGATGGCGCGCCTCAGGTGCGGCGCTGCATGGGAAGGCGCCGCTTAGGCCTCCCGCCGCTGTGTTTCTTTGACGTCCAAGTTGTGCACTGGGCTGGGGCACGCTGAGGGGAGTGGAGGGAGGCAGCTTGGAGTTGGTGCGGATTGCATGCAGTTGTGCATGTCCAAGCAGGGGGCCACTCGTGCACGGCAGTGGGTGCAGGGGAGGGGGCGCCGAGCCCCACCCCACCCCTTCATGTGGCCCCCGACCCCGCCTGCTGTGCCTGCTGTGCCCTGCTGTGCAGTGAGGAGTCGCCAGCCGGCGGTCAGTGGCCCGTCCACTACCTCGTCTCACTCTACGCACGAGCCACGGGTGGGTGTGGTGGTGGTGGTGGGTGGGGTGGGTGCATGACGACTTTGCACATCCAGACTGCAGCGCTCACCCGCCCGGTGGTCTGCTCGGCGCCCTGTCCTCTTTGTTTAGCATTTCTCCTTCAATGCTGTGCTCACTCGCCTGCGGCACGCTCTCTCATGTGCCCTCTCTCCTCCCCTTGGGCGTGCAGAGGAGCTCCGCAGCGTGGGGATGCTGAAGGAGGCGGGGCAGCAGGCGGCGCTGACGGAGACGCTGCAGCTGTGCCGCCAGCTGGCGGTGTCGTACGCCGGCCTCACCCTCACCCTCGACATGTTCCCACAGGTAGCGCTGCTGGTACTACTGGTCGCAGCTTCTGCTGCTACTGCTGCTGCTGCTGCTGCTGCTGTCTGTCTGTGGCGCTCAGCCTTTTGACCGAGAGGACGGGAACTTGCCTGATGGTCAGCGCCGCTCCTGCCGCCCCTCCGCCCCTCCTTCCCAAGTGCTCCTCGAAGCCGTGCAGTGCAGCGCCCCTGCCGCTCATCCACCAAGTCAATGCGGCCCCTCCCACCCCTTGGTCGCCAAACATCCTGCCCTCCCCTCCCTCCCCTCGGCCCCTGCAGCCCCCCGAAGCCAGGAAGCGCGGCTCCCTGCAGCTGCTAGACTCCCTGGATGCAGCCGCCGCCGTGTCCGCCGCCTCAGCGGGCCTGGGGCACTCTGCGGCGGAGGGCGGCGCCCCCGGGGGCGCGCTGCCCATGCCCCCCGGCTTCTTGGAGGACTTTGCGGCCCGCTTTGCGGACGAGGGGCTGGCGGAGGTGGCGGGGCCCATGGGTGAGGCTTGGCCGGCCTTTCGGGGTTCAAGTTATGGGTGTGTTCGCACAAGGTCTGTGTGCAGAGTTAGAGGCTGGCGGAGGTGGCGGGGCCCATGGGTAAGGCTGGGCTGTCTCTTTTGGGGGTGGGGTCTGAGGGATAAGTCCTAGTTGCGGCGTTCGAGCAAGAGGTTGTGTTGCGGCACGAGTTGTGGATTGAGGAGCTGGCGTGGCGGGCTGGGTGGTTGTGATGGAGATAGGGTGCCTGGCGCAGACCAGCATGCAGCGGCGGCAGCAGCCTGCCAGGCAGCCAGCCCTCTGCCGCTTCCCTCTCCCTCTCCCCCTCCTTCCCTTCCTCTTTCTGACCCCCCTCTCTGCCCTTCCCCATCCTCACCTGCAGTGCTGAGCCTCATGCAGCGCGCCTCCAAGGTGTCCCTGCTGGGGGACTACACGGGTGGGTGGGTGGGTGGGTGGGCTTGTGCAGTGCTGCCCTGCTGTTGGGTCCCGTCAGCATAGGGCGGCACAGGGCGGCCGGCGGCTTTGGGGAGAAGGTATCAGTGCGAGGAGGCGGGGGTGTCCCCGAAGCGTTTGTTGCCACTCCCGCCACCTCTAGCTGCCACCCTGCCCGCTTGCGGTCCCCCTGCAAAGCCCCTCACCCGTGACATTGCCTGATGATCTTGACACTCTGACCCCACTCCCCCGCCGCCCCTCCCCCTCTTGCAGCCCCCCTCACCCTGCTGACCCGCCTGGCAGCTGCCAAGCCCTTTGCCAAGGCCATCACACAGCTGCCCTCCTGGCTGCCGGCGCAGCAGGTGGGCGGGGCGGCTGGGTGGGCGTCTAGGGTGTAGTGTCTGCAGGACGGGCTGGCTGGCCTGGCTGGCTGATTGTGTGTGGCACAGGCAGGTCTCACAGGGTGATGTGCCACCCCTGCTGTGATGTGCCTGCTGTGCCTGCTGTGCCTGCCCTGCTATCCCCACCATTTGTTGTCTCCTGGCGGTTGCTGCAGGATGGCCGCACCCTGGAGAACTTCAGCGTGCTGGGCCCCTTCTTTGGCATCTCGGCCATTCCCGACCTGAGTGAGCATGGCAGGATGTGATGTGAGCGTGGTGTGGCGGTGGTGGGAGAGGGTGGTGTGGTCCAGTGCAGAAGCTGCTGAGAGCCTGCCCACCAAATGAGCCATGCCCGCTCACTTCTTCAATACGCCTAACCATCATCGCGTCACCCTCGCCCGTGCCTGCTCGCCTTCCCGTCCTGCGCCCCACCCGTGCAGACGCGGCGGGCCCTGCCCGCCGGCAGCCCGACGTTGGCCAGCAGTGTTTCAGCAACGCATGTGAGCGGGCAAGCTGCACGGTTGGGTGAAGGAGGCAGCGCTCTGTCGTGGTCGGTTGGTTGGTGCCTCCTGGGATGATGCCAGTGGGGCTTCCTGTGCATTGCTCGGTCTTCCTCTTGGCTTCCCACCTCTGCCCGACCCCAACCCTGCCAACAAAAGCTTCCCGCCCGCCCCGGCGGCCTGCATGCCAGCACCGCATGCAGAGAAGCTCCCCGGAGCCTGCCGCCCCTTACAATCCTGACCCCACCTCTGCCCCCCCGCCCCTGCAGCCTCGCGGCGCCCCGGCGACTTGCGGGCCAGCGTGCAGAGCATACATGCGGCACAGCAGCAGCTGCGGGGTGCGCTGCACGCCCTGCTTATGCTCTTCCTCAAAAGCCAGGTGCGGCTGGCGGGTGCTTTTTTTGTCTCTTGTTTGTTTTGTGCTGTTCACGAGCCCCCTTCTGAACAACGCCTGCACGCCCTGCCTCGTGCTCTTACTCCAGAGCCAGTTAGGGCCGGCTGCTCCGTTCCTTTTGCTGTTGGCCAATTGCTCGATTGTCAGCAGCAGGCGCACCTGTGCCCCCTGAGTGCTAAATAATTGTCTTCGGAAACCATGGTTGGCCCTCCCCCTCCATCCCTCCCTGCCCCCACCCCGCAGGACGCCTTCTTGTTGCCAGTCAACGACTCTGAAAATCAATGTGTCGGCCCTTCCCCTCCCTCCCTCCATTCCTCCCTCCCTCCCTCCCTCTCCCTCTGCAGGACACCCGGGAGGCGGCCCTGTCCTGGCTGGCCTCCGCCCTCAACTCCAACGGGGAGCGCCTCAAGATGCGGCCCAACCCAAAGCTGGCCTGCACAGACGGCTTCGCCCTCAACTTGGCGGGGGTGAGTGAGGGCGGGTGTGTGTGCGGGCGTGCACATGCATGCATGCATTTGTGCTTGGTAATGGGTGATCTGGTGGGCTGTGGGAGCCGTTTGTGGGCGCTCTCCTCTCCCCTCCTCTCCCCCCTCCCTCCCAAACCTCATGCCGGTGAGGTCACACACATGCGAAAGTTCCGGTTTGCCACCGCTGTGCCTGCAGGTGCTGCTGCGCCTGTGCGAGCCGTTTGTGGACCCGCTCGCCGGCAAGGCCTGGGGCAAGCTAGATGCGCGGTGAGCTGCGTTACATTCGTTGTGCTTGAATGCAATGAATGAAGAGTGTGGGTGGCAATGCGTGCAATGCGGGCGTGGGAGGGCGGCGGGGGGGGGGGGCGGCGGTTGCAGTGGCGGCGTGGGAGGGACGGTCCCGAGCCTGGGTCCAACGGTTGCAGCATATGCCCAGGATGGACGGGCAGGGAGCTGAGCTGAGCTGAGCTGACCGGTCCTTCCGCTCTGCGAACTCCTTCTCGTCCCCTTTCCTTCCTCCCCTGCCCCCTCTAGGCAGCCGTGCCCAGCAAACTGCCCTCCCCCCTGCGCTCTCCCGGCGCCCCATCCTGTCCTCTGGCCCCAGCCTCACACTCCCTGTCGGCCAGCTTTGCCTGTCAACCCCTCTGCCCGTTTGCATCCCCACCTCATCGCCTTCTCTACACCGTCTCCCCTCTACTCCCCCATTTATTTCCCATCTGCAGCTACGCCTGCGACCCCTCTGCTCGCCTGCACCACGGCGCCGACGACACCCGCTTGCATGCCACTTCGGAGGAGGTGGCCGACTGGTTCAAGACCGTGGGGCCGCCAGAGGGTGCGCCTGCCTGCATTGTCCGTCCCTTGTGGGTTTGCGGAGCTCTGCTGTGACAGTTCTTGGCTGGGCAGTGCCAGGCCAGTGCATGCCACGTCAGGCTCAGCTGCTGAGGCTCAGCAAGCGGGTAGCTCCCCCCTTGCTTACTCACCCCTGTGGAGGGTGAGCGGCAGGGGCCGGGGACGCAGCGGGCGCAGCAGGCGGGTTGAAAGCGAGTGTGCAACTTCAGACTGACGTGCTTGGCGAGCTTATGAAGTGCCCATGTGTTGCTGCAGGCGGCAAGTACCACTTCATCTGCGAGTGCTTCTTCATGGCGGCGCGTGCCCTGCAGATGGGGCTCAAGAAGAGTGAGTGGGCCCTTGGTTGCTCCCTGACATGGGGTGTGCTGCGACTGGGGGGGGGCAAGCGGGGTGGGGTGTCACGTAGGGGTGCACACTGCAGATGGGTGTCAAGGGGAGGGAGTGGGACCTTGTTGTTTCTCTTCAGCTCGTTTAAGCAGCCGCTCCTGGGATACCGGGTGGGCGGGCAGGCAAGTGCAGGATGATGCTCAAGTGACTGGAGTGGCGCCTGTGATGCAATTGCCTGCTTGCCTCCCCGCTCCCCCCTCACACACGCCGCCGCACCCACCCACCCCCTCTGCAGCCAAGTACCAGGGAGTTGGCGCACCGTACCTCGCTTCCTCTTTATACTTGCGCAATCTGATCTTATCCCCCCCCCCTCCTGCAGACATAGACAACTACATGGGGGTGGCCCAGAGTGCGCACCACTACCGGCAAGACCTGGAGGCGTGAGTGGGGGTGCCACACACTTTGTTGCTATTGCTGTCCTGTGCTTTGTTGTGTGTTGTCTGTGTAGGCCGGATTGCAGCAAGTGTGTTGTTCAGTGCCCGAGACGCTGCCAGCAAGAGCGGGAGGCGCGAGACGCGCTTGTGTCCCCATGTCTGCTCATTCATAATGTGAGCTGGGGGAGGCTTCCCTTCCGACCCACACACCCTCCATCCTCCCAGCCCCTGCTGCTGGCCGGCACCAACCGCATCCTTGCCTCATCCTCATCCTCATCTTTGCCACACACATACCCGTAGCACCCTGACACCCCCCTAACGCTTCGCATACCCTGTGTTTCCACCACACAACCCAACCACGCACCCTGGCACCCCCTTCCCCTCTATCCCGCAGGCTGGGCCCCGGCGGCGCCCAGACACTGGACGGGCAGCGGCTGGCGGTGGCGACCGGGATGCTGAGCTCGGCACAGTACTGCTACGATGCGGCACTGCAGGTACTGCCAGGGTGCTGGGGCAGCCGGCCGGAAGCTGGCTGCCAGTGCATGCGTTGCGCTGGGGCTATGCCATGCTGGCGGTGTGTGTTTGCAAGCCCCGCCTCCTGTGGCACCTCGTCTCCTCGTCCCCAACCTTGTAACCTCCTCACCCTCTTCTGCCTCCAGCCCTGCGCCTGCATGCCGCCAGCCCCCTGCTGCCGCACATACAACATCTTGGCGTAATCAAGCCGACATTCCCATGCCATGCCTTGCTGCTGCCTGCAGGACCAGCAGCTGCTGCAAGAGGCGCTGGCTTTCTACAGGTGCTGGCCGAGCGGGTGGGGTGGTTGATGGTGGGGTGGCAGCAGCTTCGTTGGCTGCTTGGACAGGCGAATGTGCGCAGATTCTCCTTGGGGAGCGACTCTATGCATCTGGATGCTGCTTGGTGGAAGGTCGGCCTGCTGCATGCGGCTGTGTTTGCCGTGCAGGCGGGGCGGTTGGGCGCCAGTTGGGCTGGCGTGCCGCAGACTCTGCCTCGCTCATTCACCCGCCTCTGTACACCCCACCGCCTTCCCTGCCGAGTCGCAGGCTGTCTGCCGCCTACCAGCTGCGCCTGGCGTCGCCCACCGCCGCCATGGGTGGCCCGCCCAGCCTGCCGCTGCCGGACCCGCCCTCCCGCGAGATCTGCGTGCTGCCGGTGAGACCAACCCCATAACCCCTCACCCCACCCCCTGGGCCACTGCGGTATCCCTGCGATTCGTCCTAACACAACCTGTCCCCGATGCGGAACCCGTGCAGCCCAACCCCAACCCCAACCCCAACCTCAGCCTTGACCCGCGGTACCGGAGCAGCCCCCAACCCTAACCCCAACCTTAACCCGGCTGCAGTACCGCCTGCCCTCCCGCAGGAGTACTTCATGGAGGACCTGGGAGAGCTGCTGCTCTGGGTGGGGCGCGCCCGGTGGGTGGGTGCACCCAGGGGTGTGGTGACTTGGGGTGGTGAGAGGGCGGCTGGCGAGGCTTGGTCGCTGCTGCTCTGGGTGGGGCGCGTGCGGTGGGTTGGGGGGGGGCTCGGTTAGGTGGGGGTGGTGGACGTGGTTTTGGGTGATTGCCAAGTCGTGGGGGTGGCGGGGCTGGGCGAGGCGCTTGGGCGCTGCTCGCACCTGACGCAGCTCAGCACACACAGGCGGATTGGTTGCAGGCCCGGACAAGCGGAGTCGCGCCGCATGGAGGAGTGCTCGCGGTCCCACTTTCCATCCAACACTGCACTTTTGGTGATTACAATCCCGCCATGTGCATGCAGGCCCGACCTGGTGGAGTCCCGCCGCATGGAGCAAGTTCATAGCCCACTTCAATGTTACTCTTGTGTTGGTCCATTTCACCTCTGTTGAACGTTGAACCACCTACATTCGCAGGCCCGACCTGGTGGAGTCGCGGCGCATGGAGGAGTTCATGGTCTACTTCACCGTCTTCCTGGGCAGCCCCTCCTGCGTGCGCAACGCATTCCTCAGGTGCGCTGGCGGGGGGCTGGGGTGGTTCTCGAGTTCGCCGGTGGGGGGGGGCTGGGCTGCCGTATGCAGGTGCCCAGGGAGGGCTGCTGCCTTTGACCAGGGGCCATCTATGTTGCTCAGTGGGTCTGTCAGTGTGTGTATGTGGTTTGAGCGCTCTGCTGGGCAGCCCCTCCTGCGTGCGCAACGCATTCCTCAGGTGCGCTGGGGGGCTGGGTTGTGGTCCGCAGTTTTGCGTGGGGGCCAGGGATGCCTTTCTCAGGTGCAGCCGAGGGCCGGTGCCCCTGACCAGGGAGGACATCCAAGCTGCTTACTGTGTGCATGTGTGTGCATTTTGGGCATCCCCCTGGGCAGCCTCCCTCCTGCATGCGCAGCGCCTTCCTAGGTGGGGCTGCCTCTCTGTCTTTCCTCATCAGTCAGCACCGCTCGCCCCCCCCTCCTGAGGTGTGCGTGCCTCCGCTGCGCTGCGTACCCGGGCGTCGGCGCCGCCCCAGACGGTGGTTGCGGCTCACGCCTACATGGCCCTGGTGTATTCATTTAAACTTGCAGGGGGAAGATGGTGGAGGCGCTGCACTCGTACATGCCGCAGCCGGAGGAAGGTGAGCGGGCACACGCCAGGCCTGAAGCGCGGCCCTGCCACACTGGCCACCTGCCCTCTTCCTGGCCTGCAACTGATACCCTGCGACTCCAGCCTGCCCTTCCATCGCGTGTCTCACCCCTCCTGGGCCCCCGCCGACGCTACATCCAGTCCGCCTCAGTGCACGCACTGGCCACCATCATTCTCCCAACTGAACCCAAGCTAGCCGTGTCCCCTTCTTGTCCTGTGCAGACCGCCAGCGGTACCGCCAGTCCGCCTCCGCCTCCGAGGTGGCGCTGCTGTTTGAGGTGCACCCGCTGGTCATCCAGTACATGGTGGGAAGGTGAGACTCCGTCATCTATTGCTGATCACGGTGGGGCCAGTGTCGGCAAGGGTGGGCAGGTGAGACATGGTGTTGCCTGTTGCACGCCCAACGCTGGCTGCGGGTGGCAGGGAATGGAAGGAGTGCTGGAGTGCTGTTGCGGAGAGGAGAGATGGCGCAGCCGCTACCCCGCCGCACTGCCCTGGCCCCCGCCCCACATTTCCCTGCTTGCCCTGCACCGCAGCCCGCTGCAGCTATGCTAGTTCTATTGCCCCCTCCCCTCGTTGTAGTGCTGGGCCTGTGGCACATGGAACCCTCGTTGTAGTGCTGGGCCTGTGGCACATGGAACCCTCGTTGTAGCGCTGGGGCCTGTGGCACATGGAAATCGACATCTCACTCGCTTCCTGTACTGCCCCCCTGGCCCACGTGTGTACCGCCTGTACCGCCCGCCCCTGTACCGCAGCCTGCTGCAGCTGTACATCGACATCGAGATCACGGACCGGCACAACACCTTTCTCGAGAAGTTTGCCACCCGCAAGCAGGTGGGTGCGGGTGGCAGTTGGGTTTCGCACGGCTTGGCAGGGGAGGGAGGGGGGGGAAGAAACGTGTCCCGCCCCTCCCGCGGGCAGGCAGAGGGGCGACATCCACTGCCTTGGGCCCCAAGCAGGGGTACTCCACACACGAGGGTCTGTGTGCGCTCACCTCTTGAATTGAAAATTGCACTGTACACGATGTGCGGTGGCGACATCCTGGTCTACGTGTGGAACCAGTCAAAGAGGACCCCTGTTTGTTAAGCAAATGTTTACCTTTGATTTCTTCATGTCATGTGCAGATTGGCGACATCCTGATCTACCTGTGGAACCTGCCCCAGGTGTGTGCTTGAATGGGTGGGGGAGGGCGCGGGGTGCACAAGTGTGTGCCGCCCAGTTGGGGGGTGGCGGTGATGAGGGGGACACAAACATATGCTGGCAGTCGAGCTGGCAGGCGGCAACCCCCAGGCTGCTGCGCACGCTGCGGACCAAGGTGCACTGCAGCTCCCCACACTGGGCCTGCACTCGCCCACTTACTCACGCCCTCCCTTGCCTGCCTGCCTAATTACCCGCCCCCCGTCCCTGCCCGCAGCACCGCGACGCCTGGCGCCGCCTGGTGCAGCAGCAGTTCAAGATCAACGTGCAGGTGAGGCCTTGCATCTTCAATACATTCTTTTTGGGGTTGATTGATTGTCCGGCAGGCCCCCACCCCACGATCGCAACCAGAACCATCATGTGGCCCTGCTCAACAACTCGACAGCATGCATGCTGAGTGTGATGAACACCCAACAAGCATCTCCTGCCCTTCATCCCGACTCCTCCCCCGCACTTCATGCGCCTGCTGCTGAACCACGTGCCGGCAGGTGATCCCAACCCTCGACATCTGCTCATCAATTCACCCCGCCCACACGCGCCGCTTCCCCCCCACCCATCGCAGTTCCTGCATGTGCTGCTCAACGACTCGCAGCACCTGCTGCAGGAGGCGCTGGACAAGCTGCCGCAGGTGGGGCGCTGTTCGTGTTCACAGCATCGCTTGTCAACAGCTTGTACGCAAAACGGGGTGTGGGCGGCTGCGGGAGGCGGTTGACGGGCTGCCGCTGGTGGGGCTCCTGGCTGTACGCACATGAAGGGCAAGTCCATGGATGCCAAGGGTGTGAGGGAACAGCTGTGCAGTAGTTGGACAAGGCTGCTGCAGGCGGGCACGTTCGTGCCTTCATCATGCCTAACAACAAACGTGCAACTGACAGCGGGTTGGGGGCAGCTGGGGGAGGCGGTGGGCAAGCTGCCGCGTGAAGCTGCTGAACAAGGGTTTCTTTACCTTGGAGCGCTTCTTGTGTGGTCAGCTCCAGAAGGCGCAGCGTCCAGGCGGATGCATGCCCCCGCCCCGCCAACCACCCCCTCAGTTCTTGATTACATCATGTTATGTAATGCCCAACCCCCTCTTCTACTGCATCTTCCCCCACAACCATCTCTCCCCCCACATCCACCTGTAGGTCCAGGAGACGGAGCGGCTGCAGGCGGACGCGGCCGCCTGGGCGGCGCTGCCCCAGGAGCAGCAGCAGGAGCGGGCGGGGCAGCTGCAGCAGGCGCAGGTCACTCTCAAGGTGCGGGGACCGGTGCTGTTGTTCTTCTGTTGCCACTCCCCCTTCGCGTCTATTGTCTCTCGGTCCTGTCTTTTGGGGCTGGCATCGGTGCTGCAGCAGCACATGGAGGGAGTGTTCAAGAAGGGTCGCCCTCAGGTGCTGCTTGTTCTTGTGGTGCCAGCAGTGTGGGTGACGGCTGGAGGGTGCATGTAGGCCCAACCTGCCCTCCTCCTCACCCATGCCCCCACCCCCCGCCTTCCTCCCCCCTTCTGCAGCACTACTTCAGCCAGGCGTCAATCGTGATCAAGCTCATGCAGCTCACGGCGGTGAGGCGGGTGGGGGTCGTGAGTTGGGCACGTTTTGTTGTTGTTTCTCTTCTTCCGTCAAGGCACGAGGCAGCCTGGGTGACGTCAACTCTCGGCGCAGGAGGACCCGGGCGTAGCATGCTGCCAGTGTGACGACGCCCGCTCTTGTCCCTCACTGGTTAGCTGCCGGAGGTGTTTCAACCCTCGTCCTGTCTTTTGTCCCCACACTCACGTTCTGGAGGACCGCGGCGTGGCTGGCTGCTAGCGTGACGAAGCACAGGCCGCCCTTGTTTCTCACTATTCATCTGCCTGGGGCGAATCCTTTCCTTTCTTCCGCTTCCCTGTCCCCACGAACGAACAAAATCACAGGGGGACCGCGGCGTGGCTGGCTGCTACTTTGACGACGCAGAGGCCTGCTCTTGTCCCTCAATTTGTGGCTGTCCGGGGTGTTTACCCACTCTCCCCGTATCTTCTCCCCCTCACAAATAAATTCACAGGAGGACCGCGGCGTGGCGGGCTGTTACTTTGACGACGCCGTGCGCACCCGCACAGCCAAGATCAACAACTTCTTCCTCAAGTACCTCACGGGTGAGGGGGTACCGCAGCGGTACTGTGGTGGTACTGCATGGCCCTCTTGCGTGCTGCGGCAAGGGTGGTGCCACTGACCTGCTGCCGCGAGGGTGTGGGTGTGCACCAGCGCAGGCAATCTCACCAACTTTGCTCGTGCCTCCCACCTCGCCCCTCGTGCCCCTGCCCACCTGCTCCCCCACCCAACCACACCCGCCCCCCTCAGTCCCCGAGGAGCGCAAGCGGCTGCGGCTGCGGGACCCCGAGGCCTTTGGCTGGCACCCCAAGGAGCTCATCACGCAGGTGGGGCTGGGGGAGTGTTTCGAACGTGTTTTGCATTGGCGAGGCCGTAAGGGAGGTATTTGTCGGAGGTGTACGTGTTGAAGGGAAGAAGGAGGGGGACAGACGGCGGCCCCGACGCCTTCAGGTGGCACCCAAAGGAGCCCAACATGCGGCCGGGGTTGGGCATGTGTGTCAGCATAGTTGTTAAGCGATGTTTGTGGGCAGGGTGGGGGCGACCCCTACGCCTGTTGCTGGGACTTTGCCACCCTCAGAGGAGTTTGTGTGGGTGGAGAGGATGGGGTTGGGGTGGGTCCTGCGTGCTGTTGTCCTGAAGCTGGCGCGGAGCAGACCTTCAGAATGCACCGACCTTCCACGGTCTTCGGTGCATGTGGCCCTGGGGGACCAACATACTGGTTTGTTTGCCTCCCTGCCCCCCACCCCCCTCCCCTGCTCCTGCCTGCAGCTGGCGCAGATCCACCTGCACCTGTACCGCGCACGCCCCCAGGAGTGGGTGCAGGTACGGTGCTGCCAGCGGGGGCGGTACTGCACGGTAGCACTGCCTCCCGGGGAGGGAGGGCACATCTGCGCCTTGAGATGTGCGGCAGTCAGGGCTGCGCCTTGCTGCTTCTCTGCCCCCTCCCTTGCCCACTGCGACCGGTGTTGGCGACCACAGGTGCCTGCGCACACGTGCCTCAAAGCTCTGTGCTCCTCCCCCGCCTCCCCCCATGTTGGCGACCACAGGTGCCTGCGCACACGTGCCTCAAAGCTCTGTGCTCCTCCCCCGCCTCCCCCCACTCATCACACCACACCACCATTACACCCATAACTCATGTGCAGGCCGTTGCCGCCGACACCGACTACTACGGCCGCGCCCCGCAGCTCTTCTCGGAGCTCACCTCGGTGGGTTATGATGCGGGGTGATGGGTGGGGTGTTGGTGGGTGGGGTGAGGTTGTGGTGGGTGTGGTGTGATGGCGATGGGATGGGGGTGGGGCAGCACAACACACAGACATGTTGGCAGGCCACTCACCATTGTGGCGAAGAGGCTGGCCTGTGGAGGGGGGTGGGGAGCGACGGTGGCGGTGAGGCTGTGCAGCTGTGTGTACGCGGAGGGGGCGCGGCCAGGGTGCCACACATGCATGTGTATGACCCACCTGCCTTGCGCACTGGTCGCCATGTGGCGTGAGCAGCCCCCGCAGCCCCACCCCTGGCGCAACCCAACCCCCCAACGCCTTTTGCGCCGTGCTGTGCAGGTGCTGCGCGCGCTGGGCCTGCTGCCCGATGACGACGTGGCGCAGCTCGACCAGATGGCGGCGGCGGTGGAGCTCGTGAGCACTCCCCACTGCTGCTTCTTTCTTTGCCATTGCCTTTGCCGGTTGGAGGTGGGGTGGGGCAGGCAGCCTTGAGCAGTACTTGCCCGCCCGCCCTCCTCTGCCTTGAGTTTGTATCGCCACACGCTTCCGTATGTACCGAACGCCATTGCTATTCGTAATACCCGCTACCTGCCTGCAGTACAAGGCGTCGGTGCAGGAGGAGGAGGAGGCGTTTGAGGATGTGCCGGGTGAGTTGTCACGTTTACTACGATGTGATGTGTGTGTCTGCACTGTGCCAGGCGCAACCCAACCCAACACCGGGTCTTTACTTGTGTGTCGCTGTCACGTCATCCCCATGCCGTGTGCAGAGGAGTTTGAGGACCCTCTGCTGGGCGGGCTGATGCAGGACCCGGTGCAGCTGCCCTCGGGTAGGTGGGCGCCTTGTGTGCACAGCGAAGGGTAGTTGTGGGTGGGCGTGTGCTCCTTGTGGGCGCCGTATGTGTGCGGGAGGGGCAAGAGGGGAGGCTATGAGGTGCCCTCGGCCGATGGCTAAGTTGAGCGGCTGGGTGTGGGCGGCAAGGGGGCGAAGGCAGCAGGGGACAGGCGTTGAGAGCAGAGGGTGCCGCAGCTGGGGGCTCCTATCGAGCTCACCACCCTGATGCCATGGGGTGCAGGCGACACTGTGGAGCGCAGCAGCATAAGCAGTGGAAGCGCTGCATACATGTGGTTGCACACACATGCTGCACGCACCCAAGCTACCGTGCAGGCAACACTGTGGAGCGCAGCACAGACGTGGAGTCGGATTTGCTTTGTAACCTTGTGGTAACACACATGCACCTCCTTGCCCCACGCACCGTGCAGGCAACATTGTGGAGCGCAGCAGCATTGCGCAGCAGCTGCTGAGCGACCCGCGAGACCCATACAGGTGTGTGTGCCATTGTGCTGCATTGTGCTGTGCTGTGCTGTGCTGCCTTGTGCTGTGCTGTGCTGCGCTGTGCACTTTCAACGCACCTGCTTTGACTGAGTTACAGTCCAATGTGTTTACACTCAAACCAAGGCGAGCTGTGTGGATGTGTGTGGTGGTGGGACTCATCGCTGTTGGCTGCGCGCACGCACTGCCGCCCACTTCCATGCTCCCTCTGCGCCTGCCCTGCTGACGCCTGCGCCAGCAGCCTCGAGCGGCCAGGGGGGGGGCGCCCTGCCTTCCTCGTCCTTCCGCGATCCCATTCCCTTCCCTCCTTCGGCCCCCGTCCTGCCTGCCTGCAGCCGCCAGCGGTGCACCGAGGAGGACTTGGTGCCCCAGCCGGAGCTCAGGGCCAGGTGAGGGGTTGAAGATGCCTTGAGCTGCTGCCGATGCCTTGAGGCCCTTCCCTCGCCGGGCATGCCAGCCGCCACGCACACGCCCCGTAGTCTCCCTGGCATAGACGAATCACAGCATGGTTCGTCCCACAGCCCAGGCGTGACGTGCTGCCTGCCCCGGCGCCCCGCCCCCCCTGGTGTGCGCAGGATCGAGGCGTGGATTGCGGAGCAGCGCAGCAAAAGGATGAGCGAGTGAGAGCGGGCTGCAGGCTTGCTGGCCAGCAGGCAGGCCTCTGTCTGGCCACACATGCCGGCAGGCAGCAAACCCTGAGGGCAGGCAGGCAGGCACCCTGCCCGTGGGCCCAGCAGGACTGGAGGGAAGGCAGGTGGTGGCCCGGCCATACCACCGGTGGCGTGCGCAGCATGCCACCAGCACATCTGCTTCCCGCCCCCGCACTGCCGCTGCCAGGCCACTGCAATTTAATCATGCAGCAGGAGGCCTCTCCAGTGTGGAACAAGGAAGCAGTGCTGCGGCACCAGTTGGGCACGAGGGTGCCGGCATGTGGGTGCTGGGTGTGATGCATCCGGCCGGCAATGTGCAGCGCGCGTGTGCGGCAGTGCGTGGTTGGCGGCATGAAGCGTGCCTTGGCTGTGCCTAGATTGCCACCGTGCCCATTACGAACAGGCTGAAACACCTGCACGCGGGTTGAGCCGACGGTGCATCTTGTGGATGGGCCGCTCTTCTGGAGAGTGCGGCGCGGTGCGCCATGCAGTGGATGACGTATTCGCTGACGGTTTGGAGGCCGCAGGTGGCACTCTTGGCTGCTGCTTGCACGCCTGCTTGTGTGTGCGTGTCTGCATCACGTCTGCACATGGGGTGGGCAGCGGCGATGCGCCCGCTGCCGCCACCTGCTCATGTGGCGGGGGCTGTCGAGTGCTTTGATGCTTCAGCTTGCTCATCGCAGACCGTCGGCGTTAGCTCCCGACTGGAACGGCGCAGTGAAGCGTCCCGAAGGCTTCGCCGGCTCGTGCCAGATGCTCTCCCTCGCCACGGGGGCCCTGTTCAGCCAGCGGCTGTTACATCACAATGCAGGCACCTCATTTGAGCTGCTGCGCGGCATGCACCATCAGGCGCCGCAGGTGGGCACGCTTGTGTGAACGGCTCTCGCCTCGAGGGGCCTGCTGCCCCGCCTGAGCTGTCATGCGAGAGACGAGTGCATTTGCGCTCGCAATGAGCGCGCTAGCAAGCGCCAGGCTTGAGTGTCAGCAGGCCGCTGCAGGGTGCCGTCGGCAAAGCTGCCTGCCGCCCTGGAAGGGGCCCTGCCAAAATCTGTCACCAGAACCAGCGCTGGCGAGCTCCGCTACTCGCTGACACATCTTGTTGGTTCCAACTGCAGGCCTCATTCCTCTCCCCCACATGGCAGTCATCCCGGCCGCTGCCACCGCAGCGGCGCCGCCTTGGGCAGCGGCCGACCTGGGGACGCAGCGTTGCGGCGGGCAGCAGCAGCAGTGAGCAGGCCAAGGACAGCAGCAGCCTTGGAAGCAGCAGCAGCAGCGGCAGCAGCAGCAGCAGCAGCAGCAGCAGCAGCAGCAGCAGCGTTGAAGCAGCGCAGCTTCAAGCGGAGACGAAGAAGAAGAAGCTTGGCAGGCGCCCCATTGAAGCACCCGACTACGATGCGGCGCAGCTGGCGCTCAGCCTGGGGCTGCCCAGCTCAGCGGTGCAGCAGGGAATGGCCAAGCTGCCAGGCATACGGCAACAGGGTATGTTAGATTGGGGCAGCGGGGTGGCGGTACACCTACGCAGCCTGGGCATGGGGCAGCAGCAGCTGGCGCGGCTGGTGGTGCGCTGCCCACTGCTGTTCAGCTTGCCGGTAGCGCAGCGGGCGGCGGTGCTGTTTGAGCAACTGCATCACCTTGGACTGACGGCTTCACAGGCTGGCAAGTGCTTTGAGCAGCAACCAGCAGCAGCGGGCACGCGCAGCTTTCAGCCAGCCATTGACGTGCTGGTGGCGCTGTGCACGTCCGCTGGCGGCAAAGGCAGCGAGTCAGGCAAGCGGCAGCTGGGCGGGTTGCTAAGGGGGCAGCCGTCAGCGGCCACCCTGTTGTACGCTGACGGCGGCACTCTGGACAAGCGCGCAGTCAACCTGCGGGAGACGTGGGGCCTGAGCAATGGGGAAATAGTGGCAGGCCTGATGGAAGATTGGAGCCTGCTGCGCATGAGTCCCGACCACCTGGAAGGGCGTCACGAGCTGCTGCACCAGGAGCTGGGCGTCGGCAGCGCCCTGTTTGCCAAAATCCTCCGCTCTGCACCCAGGGTGGTTACCAGCAGTGATGCAACGCTGCGGCAGCGATGCCAGGCGCTCGTAGCGGTGGGTATATCAGTGGCAGGTGTCGCGTGCTTGCGTGAGGGTGGAGTGGTCAAAAACCTCTTTTTGAAGGCTGCTGTGCTGCTGTTTGCAGTGAGCGCAGGGGCTTTAGGGGAGTCACAACGCAACACATGCACGTTCACTTCCACCCCAGAGTGCAGCGCTCTCTGGTATGTTGGGCCCGGAATATGGAAGGACCTCCGACCGCACCCCTGCTCTGCCCACGCCCCGTTGCAGGTGTTTGGCAGGGAGGCGGCGCTGAAAACGGTGGGCAGCTCGCCTGGCTTTCTTAAAGTTGGCAGCCGCAATTGGCAAGCGACGCTGGAGGTGATGCGGCTTGCGGGCGTGGCAGACCCGGTGGCGGTGGCGCGCAGGAATGCACACATGCTGGCTGTCAACTGGCTGTCCTCCGACCGGCTGGCAAACTGGCTGGCGCTCGAGCGCCACGTGGGCCTCACCGCTGCTGACGTTTGTGAGGAGTTTGCCGGCTATGTGGCACAATACAGCGCTGTGCGGCTGGTGGGGCGCCTGTTGTACCTGGAGCAGTGCGGCCTGCTGCCGCTGGTGGTGTCGAGAAAGGCGCCCGCTCGGAGGCAGTGGCGGCAGCAGCGTGGCCTGCCGGCAAACCAGGAGGCCCCTGGCGAGCCGGCGTTCGTTAGCGTGCGAGATGTGTGCGTCCCACCGGACGCTGACTTCCTGCGCCTGCTGCGGCAGCACGGCTGTGGCGCCGACTTTGACGCCTTCCAGGCAGGGCTCAAAGCCCTTCCTGCCTGGCAGGAGCTGCAGGCTGCAGCGGCAGCACAAGTTGTGCAGCTGAAGGCAGCTCTGCCATCCGACCTGCTGGCGGCGCTGGCTGCATCGGAGGCGGAGGAAGGCATCGCCGGCAGGAAACGGCGGACATGATGGTGTGTGCACGTTGACTGTGTTCGGTCCAAATGCGTTCCAGCACCGCCCTCCCACCCACCCATGCCCTTCCAGCCGCCCCATGCGCCTTTCCCTTGCAACTGCCGATCCTGTCCATCTCACAAGCTCGCTACCGGTTGGGAACAATTTTATTTTTGCTTAAAGTCTCAAAGTGCTTCACGTTATCGTGGGAGATGCATCTGCTGGGGGAAGCTGGGAAGCTCGAGCTTACTGTGGCTAGCCTTACGAGTACAGGGGAGAGCAGCAGGCACCCCCCACACCTGGCATCGCCCAGGGCACGAACTGCCGGACATGTTGCTGCTCGCGTCAGCAGTTGGTGCTGCCTCTGGCAATTTGGGATGCATCTGTACACATGTGCATACCTCAGCTCATCAAATCTGGTATGGCAATCTGAACAGACCTGATGGCGGCGGCAAAACCAGCTGCCACCCACCCACCCAGCCGTGGCCCTTGCGTGAATGGGAGCCTGTTCACGGACCTAGGAGGCAGGGAGATGGCACATCGAAGGAGACCAGAAAGAAGGTTCTCCTAATTCCACAAAGGAGGCGAAAGGCTGCAAACCCAATTGCGGTGCCCCCAGTTCACCGTTTGTACCGACATGACTGGCCAGCCACCACGCCACGCCGCCCAATGGGCCGTCCGAGGACAGGCGCTGGAGGGGAGGCCGGCACAGCAACAGCCTCCAGCCCGCATCAGCAGCAGGCACCCGCGCCTGCAGGTGCGGGCAGGAGAGCTAGCAGGACCGAACACACGAAGAGCAGAGGGTGAGGGGCCTGCCGCCGCAGGGCTGGCGGGCAGTGGCAGCGGCGCCCATCCAGCCCACCCGCCCACCCCTGCTGCCCAGGCTGCCCCCCTGCTGGGACTGGGACTGGCAGTGGCCTTGGAGATGGGTGCTGCGTCTCCCACAGCACCATCACGGGAGGGGACGGTTGCAGCCAGGCCAAATGAGGCGCCAGCAGAAGAGCAGGCAGCTGCCGCTGTGCACGACGCAGCCGTGGAAGACGTCGTTGGCGGGGCAGCGAAAGGCGCCGCTGCGGCAGCCTTGGAGGCGGCAGCTGCAGCTGCTGTGCCGGATGTGACAGCGGGAGGCGCCGCTGCAGGAGGAGTGCAAGGGCAGGCTGTTGCTGGCAGTCGGCAGTTCCGCTGCCCAGAGTGTGGCACCAGCGACCCCCGCAGGCGAGACGGGTTGTTCCTGCCCCACCCGCTCGACCGGCAGAAGCGGGTGTGCCACCGGTGCTACGCAGGATTCGCAAGCAGATGCGTCAGGAGCAGGGGCACCGCAAGCAGCCGCAGCTGCACACGGCGGCACAAGTGCCGCGCCAGTCGCGGCGCCTGCTGCACATGCAGCCCGACCACCGGCGCTCGCCGCGGGTGGCGCAGCACGCGGCAGCCCTCCCGCCAGCCAGCGGAGCACACTCAGCGCAGGCTGCTGGCAGCAAGCGCCCGCGTGAGGCACAGCAGGGCTGGCAAGAGGAGGCACGTCGTCCTGGTGCCGCCAAGAAGCGGCACGGCCAGCGGCAGCAGCAGCAACAGCCACAGCAGGAACAGGGGGAGGGGCAGCAGCAGCAGTCACCGCAGGAACAGGGGCAGCCACAGCGTCGCCACCAGCGGCAGCAGCAGCAGTTTCTCAACGGGCAGACAAGCCGCGGTGCAGCAGCCCTCCCTGCTGCCCTCCCAGCTGCGCCTGCTGTTGGCGCAGCCGTGCAGCCCAGGCAAGAGGAGGAGGCTGGTGGGACCGGCGGCGAGCAGGGGCACCAGCAGATGGCTCGCAAACCACAGCAGGCGCAGCAGGGGCAGCAGCCGGAGGCCCATGCACCACAGCAGGAGCAGCAAGCGGAGCAAGCACAGCATGGGGCGCAGGCACCACCGCGGCAGGCCCAGCGTGCACAGCAGCAGGGCCTGCTGGAGCTTCTGTTGGAGCAGGGCAGCAGCGCTGCGGCCGCCGCTGCGGGCCTCACCCCCACCCTGTCTGCCTCCTTCGTGGCGCTCATGCACAGACTGCCGCCAGGCGAACAGGCCGCAAAGGTGAGCGGGAGGTGGGCGTGCGGGTACACACGCCTGGCTGGCCGCGCTGGCCGGGGGCAGATGCTGGGTGCTGTGGTTGCAGGCAGTGGCATGCACTCTCCGCTCCCTCCCGTCCTCGGCGTTGAGAGCGGCCACCTTCCCACCAGCCCGCCTACTTCCTTGCCCCAATCATCAAAACACACATTTTGCCGCCTGTTCAAACAAGCGCTTGCCCGCCTGTCAGCCTGTTTCACAATAGTGTGACTTGTCCACCCGCCTCCCCGCTCTGCGTTGTTGTAAACACCGCTCCTGCGTTGTTTGTACGCAGGAGCGGTGTGTGCGGCTGCTGCTGGGGCGGGGGCTGCCAGAGGCAGCTGCCGAGTTCATGAGCACGGCGCTGCGCTACGGCCCGCCCCAGGCAGGCGGCGGCTCCTAACTGGCAGCGCCTGCTAGCGCTGCGCTGCGGCCCGCCCAAGGCAGCAGACGCTGGAGAGATGGGGTGCCTGGCCCCGCCATGTCCGCTGGGCACGCCCGACAGAGCAAACGCGTCAGTTGCACTTGCTGCTGTGCGTAACGAGCCCAGAGTCATTTGCCTGTGTGAGACCGGCACAGGGGGTGCTGGTGTAGGGCCAACACACGTGCCGCCGCGTGTGTTTCGCTCTGTGTCTCGCTCTGCGGGGCGCATTCCCAGCACTGCTTCTGTCAAAATAACTGACCAGGATGCATGTGATTACTCACCACTGGTGTCGTGGCACATGGTGCGCCTGCCATGGCGATCCAGCCGTCAATCAGCCTTGGCGACGTGTGCACACCGAGCATTGCCAACTGTCAGTGCCTGCTGCAGCTAAGCGGCTGTGGCTCTTTCTGGGCGAGACCGGAAGCCGTGACCGCCTGGCGGGAACTGTCTGCAGCGGCCGAAGCAGAGGGGTTTGCGGCAGATGCCGACAGCAGCGCCGCCGGTTGAGGTGCGGGTAGCGGTGCCAGCACCGGAGGCAGACGCAGACATGCTGCTGCGCAAGCAGTCCAGAAACGCATCCGTGTGCATATTGGTCATTTACTGGCAAGTAGGAGTGCACCTGATTGATGCTGTGCCGTGGGAGCGTGACAAACAGGGCGTGCTGCTGGCGGTGGCCAGGCCTGGCGGCGTCTGGGCGGCGGTGCCGCCGGCGAGGGGGCACAGGTGGTGCCAGAAGCGCGAATCGCCTTGGCGGGTCCTTGCTGAGTGCGAACTGTCGTTCTCATTTGATTTGCGCCTTGTCTACACGGAGGAGCAATCTCAGTTGGAGGCCTTTTCGCCGTGGACGCCCCTTCAAGACTCCCCACGTGGGGTACGGGAGGTTCCCTTTCTGCCCCCACACAATGAACAATTGACCGGCCTCCCTCGCCGAGCGTCCCCGGGCCGCGAAACCCGCCGTGTGCAGGTGCCGGCGAATTGCGGCGCGGCTAGGCACTTTGCCTGGCAGAGCGCCTGAACAATTCCAGGCTCGCTGCACACTGCAGACGGTGTAGAGTGGTGCCAGCGAGTCACGCCTGCCGCAGGGCCGCACCCCCGCACTTCCGCCGCCACCAGCGGCATCGGTGACCGGCGGCCGCCACCGGCAGGCCCTGCCCTGCTGGCGTGCTTTGCTCCGTCCCTGAACAATGCCACTGCGGGCGTGAGCAGGAGCAGTCAATATGCGGTGGGCAGCAGTTGCGCCAGCAGCACTGGCATCTTCCCTCCTTCTCCTGCTGCTGTGCCTCCAACCGACGGCAGCGGCGGCGGCGTCAACGGCGGCGGGTGAGCGGGTGGAGGGCTGGCTGGTGGCCCCTTCCTGGTGCTGCTCATGGCCGCATTTCCCTGCTTGAATCCTGCTCACAACCTGCATCCTGGTCCATGTCGCACCCCGACACCCCAACACCTCCTGCCACAGCAGAAGAGGGCGCAATCCTGCGAGCGCTGCGGCAGTGGCTGGCCGACGCGGGGCACTCTGTCAATCTCGCCGGCTGGCAGACCGGCGACAGCACCCACCACTGTGCCTGGGCGGGCGTCCTGTGCAACCGCGCCGGACATGTCACTGCGTTGTGAGTGAAGACGGCTGTTTTGGTACTGGCTTGCGGGCTGCCTGGCCCAGTCCTGGCCTGCCATGGACCTGAACCTGGACTGCCTGGCATGATCCCGCCTTGTTCCCTCACAAGCAAGCCCACGTGTTGAAGGCAGGGCCTGCCCTGCTCCTCTTCCCTCACCCCACGCCTGCCTGCCCCGCCCCACCACGCCCCGCCGCAGGCGCTTGACCGACCCAACAGGCGGGGGCTTCGACGTCACCGTCTCCGTGCCAGCGGGCGGTACCGCTGCAGGTGCCCGGCAGCTGCCCGCTGAGCTGGCACAGCTGCAGTGGCTGCGGGATTTCACGCTGATAAGCCTCAGTGCAGGCGCCAGGGGCCTGCGGCCGGGCCTGCCAGCTGCCTGGGCCGCGCCTGGTGCCTTCCCCCGCCTTGAACGGTGAGCCTCCTGCTTGGCGGCGGAAGCAGCCTGGCAGCTGCGGCACGTTCTCCAATGTACCGATCTCATCCTGGGTGTGCCTAAGCACTCTTCACTTGTTGGTGGTGCTGCCCTGACGGCCCAGTCAGCCGCGCTCGCACCCGGCAAGGGGGGCCACAGTGCAGCCTTCCCGCCCGCCAACTTCACCAGGCATGCCTTGCCTTGCCTTGCCTTGCATTGCTGGCGCAGGCACGGGCGCCCACCGTGAGTCCCCACCACACCCCTTCATTCCCGCATTGCACGACGCACCCTTCAACCATCACCACCACCCTCACCCTCCCTCCCTGCCCCTCCTCCCCACCCTTGCTGCTCCCACGTCGCAGGCTGCACATTTTGATGGACTCCGCCCCCGGCCCGCCCCTGCCCGACATCCAGCCTGGCGCGCTGCCCCGCCTGGCCTCCCTCACCCTCCAATTCGCACACATGCACACCACGCTGCCCCCCGGGTGGGGCGCCAGCCCCCGCGTGCTGCCAGCTCTACAGGAGCTGCAGCTCACACTTGCAGTGCAAGGAGGGCTGCCCGCAGGCTGGGGGGGCCGCGGCTTCCGCCGCCTGCGCCGCCTGGCAGTGCAAACGTACTTCCGCGGCGGCGGCGGCAGCGGGGCGGCGGGCCAGCGCGCGTCGCGGCGGCGCCTGCCCGCCGAGTGGGCCGCCCCCGGTGCCTTCCCCACTCTCGAAGAGCTCTCGCTGACCGCCCTGGGGCTGGAAGGGCCACTGCCGACGGCCTGGGCGCAGGGCGGGCTGCCCTCGCTGACGCGCCTGTGAGTGGGTCGGTAGTTCAAGGGGCGCTTCGCTGAGGTGCCGCCCGCTGGATGGCGTGGGTCGCTGTTGCCGCTGTTGCCCTCTCGCCGCTCTCGGCGCGGCGGTTGTTGATCCAAAGTGTGGGCGGTTGCGTGCAAGTTCGCTTTCTTTTCCTTTCCTTAGCTCAAGTTGCAAGCAAGGGTTTCATGGGTGACTGTTTGTGTGGAATCATGAAGCAATGCTGTGTGCATGCTCCCCCGCTGCGAGTGTGATGCAGGGATGTCGGCAAGAACGCGCTGAATGGCACCCTCCCTTCACAGCTGTTTGCCGCCCACCCACGTCTGACACATCTGCTGGTAAGTGAGCACGCTGCCGCCGCCTGCCAAACCACTCTAACCGTCCTTGCAGCGTGACTCAGCACCAGCATCAGCCCGTCCCCGCACCAGCGCCCTCCCTGCCCTCGCCCGCCTACCTACCCTTGCCACTGCCTGCCCGCCTGCCCGCCCCTCCGCCCGCCCGCACGCCTGCCTGCTTGCCTTCCTGCCCGCCTGCCGAAACGACTGCCTGCCTACAAGCACCTGGCTCAGCAGAGGCTGCGTGCCAACAGTGCGCAGCTTGCCCTCCCGACGTCACGTGACCCTCACTGCTGCACCTGCAGGTCAATGATAATGGGTTTTCGGGCCCTCTGCCGCCAGAGTGGGGCACCTCCAAGGTGGGTGGGTGGGAATGGCCAGTGGATTCCCTTGAGGCTGGCATCGGACCCACCTGCACGGCACCGCCAACCCCTGCACCGCCAACCCCTGCACCGCCAACCCCTCCACTGCCGCCTTCACGGCAGCGCCTGCATGCCCCAACGACCTCCCCGCCTGGCAGCCCACCCCTACACTGCCACAACCGCATTCGAGCGACTCTGTCGTGCGGGGCAGCATTGCACGGGTTCGCCGCCGGCGGGGCCCCAGTGCCCGCTCGCCTCCCACCCATCCTCCGGCAACACTCACCGCTGCGTTTGTGCCCTTTCCTGCTGCCCTGAATGCAGGTCGTGCACCTCACCATGTGGGGCAATCCAGGACTAGAAGGGCCCGCCCTCCCACCCGCCTGGACCCAGCCGGGCGGAATGCAACACCTGGAGTTCCTCCGTCTAGAGCAGAACAGCCGCCTCACTGGCACCCTGCCCGCCAGCCTCCCATGGCCCGCACTCAAGACGCTGTGAGTGCATGAGCTGCCCTGCCATGCTATTCCTGCTGGCAGAGCTCACCTGGGCATGCTGTGCCTGCTGGGAGATCTTCCCTGCCATGCTTTGCCCTGCCGGGAGCTGCCCTGCCATGAAGAGCTGCGGGGTTGAGTGGCGCGGGCCTACCCAGCCCAGTCAGATTTGCACATGCACGCAACCACCCAGCCACCCCTCGTCAGCCTCCTTGTAGCACTTCAACACTCTGCAGAGCCCCGCGCCCTGCCCCCTCCTGGCGTGATGCTTTGCGTGCAGGCTGCTGTCTGGCACCGGAGTCAGCGGCAGCATCCCTGCCAGCTGGTGCAACCCAGCCACCGGTCCCGCTAGCTTGCAGCAGCTGTGAGTGAGCGAGGCCTGCCTGCTTGTTGCGAGGCCAGCCTGCAGCAGCTGTGGGTGCGGCCTGCCTGCCTGTTCAGCCTGCAGCAGCTGTAGATGTGGCCTGCCTGCTTGTTGCGAGGCCAGCCTGCAGCAGCTGTGCCGCTGCATGCTCAGCCTGCAGCAGCTGTGCCGCTGCATGCTCAGCCTGCAGCAGCTGCAGGTGCAGCCCGCTGCTTGCTCAGCCTGCAGCAGCTGTGGGTGCAGCCTGCCTGCCTGTTCAGCCTGCGGCGGCTGCGGGTGATGCCGGAAGCATGCCGCCAGCCTTGCGCCGCTGCCCCTTTTCTCGTCTGTTGTAGCCTCTCCTGCCCCCCTGGCTGCCCCGCCTGCTGTGCTTTGCCCCCAAAGCGCACTGCCTGCTGCCCAACTTGGCGTAAGCCCACATTGGCCTCCCCCTGCCCACCCTCCCTCCTAACATTCTTCCCCGTCACTGCAGGGGTCTAAAAGGTACCGCAGTTGATGCCCGCCTGCCCCTGTGCCCCAACGGCAGCCGCCTGCACTACGACATGGGCGGAGCCGAATCTGGGCTGCCTTACAACGGGAAATCAGGGGAACCATGGACCAGGCAGCGCTCGGCTGGCACTGTGTGGGCGCTGCCCGGTGGGCAGCCATCGGCGGCCGCTCACGTCCTTGCGCCCGTGCTGCTGCTGCTGACAGCGACGGCGGCAGCGCTGTCTGTGGGGCTGCTGCTGCGGCGCAGGCAGCGCCTGGCATCGGTGGCAGCGGCTGCAGGGCTGATGCAGCAGGCCGAGGACGGCGAAGCCCTGCTCGTGCGCGGCGGCAGCGGCGGCAGCGGCAGCAGATCGGGCAGTGGGGCAGCATTTGCCCTTGGCCCCGCCTGCAGGGGGACCCGGCTGGCTTCCATGCTGCGGGCCAGCATGGGCACAGAGAGCAGCGTGCTGGTGGTGCCTCTGCAGACGCTGCCAAACTCATTGGCTCATCAGCTGAGGCAGGGGGGGGCGGGAGGTGGCGCAGCGGCAGCAGGGGCAGACGCAGGAGCAGGAGCAGGAGCAGGAGCAGGGCATGAGTGGGAGACGGGGAGGCAGGCTGTGCTGGCTCGCTCAGAGGGCAGCCCGCTGCTTGGTCCCGTCAGCCACCAGGCGAAGCAACCCGTGGGCAGCTTCCAGCACGGCGGCAGCGGCAGCGGCGCCCTCTGCGGCCTCAGCGGCGGCGGCGGCGGCGGCAGCAGCAGCGGCAGCACGGGCCTCGCACCGTGGGCCGACCGCGCCCACTCCCTTCGGGTGCTACCTGAAGAGCTTGTGGTGAGCTATAGCTCGGGGGACACTTGCCTGCCTGCTGTCGTTCCAAACTGCGTTGCTCTGGCTTGCGCAGCGGGGAAGCGGGGGGTGGAAGGGGGCGCAACACCGGCAGGGCACCCCGCCCCGCCCCGCCCCGCCCCGCCCCGCCTGCCTGCCTGCTCGCCTGCCTCTCCAACAACACCGCCCGCCCCGGGCTGCCCCTTTCATGCAGATCACGATGGATGGGAGGGGCAGCCCCTTGGTGCTGGGGGAGGGGTCTCAGAGCATGGTGCTCATGGGCAGGCTGCAGGGCATCGAGGTGGCGGTCAAGGTGGGGATGGGCGTGGCAGGGTTGGGTGCTGGCTTGATTACACCCGCAGGGTAGTGATGGGACAGGGGCGGGTGCAGGCATTGAGGTGGCGGAGAAAGTGGGGGCGTGGCAGGGTTGGGTGCTGGTTTGTAAGCGTGGGCAGGGGAAGCACGCTAATGGGGCTTGGGCGGCTGCAGGGCATCGATGTGGCATTGCAGGCAAAACTTGTGTGAAGGTTGCGTGAGGTGGTGGTTTGGTGAGGTAGGAGCAGTGTACTGATGGTTTGTGAGTCAACAGCAACTGTATGGCACTGGGGTGGCGGTCAAGGCGGGCAGAGTGCCAGCTGGCACAAACACTCGGCTGCCGCTGCCGCTCCCTGCGTTGGCAACCCTAAACTTGGTTGGCCCCCTCACACACGTGGTTAGTGCCGATGGTACTGATGCTTGCTCACGGTGTGCGTCATGTGCAATGCATGATCACCCAGACCGCCTGCCCGCGTTGTGCGTCATGTGCAATGCATTATCACCCAGACCGCCCGCCCGCGTTGGCCTGCAGGTGTGTGAGCTACGGGCGGGCGCAGGTGTACACTCGGGCACCCTGTGGCGAGAGGCGGCTCTGCTGCGCCGCTGTACGCACGCGCGCATTGTGCCGCTGTACGCCGTGGCATTGCAGGTGGGCCCCGGCGGGTGGCAGGGCGGCGAGCACGCACACGTTGTGCATGCTGGGCGTGCCTGGGCAGTGTGGGGCAGAGCTGGTGTTGATCCATGTGATAAAATCCATGTGATAAAATCCATGTGATCAACACCACAATGTGTTGATCACAATGTGTCAATGCAGGTGGGCTTGGCTGGTGGGGCAGTGAGCTTGGGTGCGCCAAGGGGGGCACACTGGTGTGTCTCACGTGCCTGGGTGGGGTGGGGCAAAGCCGGCGGGTACGCCTTTGTATTACAAGTAGAAAACATGTGCACAGCGCTGATATCGGGAAGCCCGTGTTTCTGCACACACTACCTTCTGATCCATGCGCAGGGCGAGCTGCTGCTGCTGGCCATGCACTACATGGAGGGGGGCAGCCTGGAGGCGGCCCTGCGGGAGGAGGGGACCAGGCACCGGCTGCGCTGGGAGGCGGGGTGAGGCGGGAGGCGAGGCGGCACACTTGGCTTGAGGGCATGCTCTGGGAGCCCATATTGTGTGTGGGTGTGAGGAACGGCAAAGAGCACTTGGCTTAGAGGCATGCGCTGTGGCAGCTTTGTGGGCATGAGCAGCAAGGTGCCCCAGTATTGTGCGTCAACCTCTGCCCGCAGTGTGCGCGGTTGCTGTCCGCTCTGCCTCTGAAACTCGTGCCCGCCAGCACTGCGCTAACCGGCTGCTGTGCCCCACTGCAAGATACGAGTGCCGGGGGTGCCACGTGACGGCCGACGCGACCAAAGCTCTTTTCCTTCTTCCATGCCTTGACCTGCCCCGCCCGCTGTGGCTTCCGTTTTCGCGTTCTGCAGGGGGCGCCAGGTGGCGGCTGACGTGGCCGAAGCGCTTGCCTTCCTGCACCAGCAAGGCGTGCTGCACAGCGACCTGAAGAGCAGGTGAATTCTGTGGTCATCGTGATATAAACCACAGCAAATGGGTTGTTCTGTCGTCATTATACAAACCACAGCGATGGGTTGCTCCCTCGCAAAACTACAGCAATGGCAGGGTGATGTGATGCACCGGGGGCTGCAAAGCGAGTTGTCATTGTGCAGCAACACCTTGGGGCGCTCCTGCACGACCTGAGCTTAACATCGGTGGTTGGTTGTGCAAACAACTTGGTTGTGCAAACAACTGCCTACCACTCTCCCTGCCTGCAGCAACGTGCTGCTGGCAGCCGACCTCCGGGCAAGCCTGTGCGACCTGGGGCTGGCACGGGTGGTGGGGGCGGGGGCAGCCACTGCCCCGGGCATGACCAGCTGCTATGCAGGTGAGGTGCATGGCTGGCAGGGCAGGTGGGCTGGCTAGCAGTTAGGCTGGTTGGCTGGCTGGCAGGCTGGGCCACTCGCGAGGTCGCCTGACGCCATGCTCAGAAGCAGCTTGCCTCCGGTAGCCTGCCCATCTGCTCATTTTGCTCGCCGCCTGCCTGCCGCCCTGCTCAGAAGCAGGTTGCATCCAGTTGCCTGCCCACCCGCTCACCTCGCCCCCCAGCAACGCCCCCTTCAACTCGCCCTCCCACCCCTCCACCCCTCACCCCTCCACCCCTCCACCCATCGCAGCCCCCGAGCAGCTGATGGGGCAGCGCTGCACCCTCGCAGCGGACATGTACTCCTTCGGGGTGCTGCTCATCGAGCTGACCACGCAGCCGCCCAGCATGCGCCGTTTCCGCTGGCGCCTGCCGCGCGCACCACAAGAGTGTCCGCAGGTGGGTGGGCGGGTTGGATGGGAGGGGCGCTGCAGGGCGGAGGCATATGTCTGGAAGGACTGGGGCGGAGGCTTCACTGGATGGCTAGGTGGCAGCATGTAAACCTGCTCCTGTGCAACTCTTTTCTGACAAGATGCGCCATGTTTCGTAAAGCCGTCGTGCCTTGCCGCCTTGCGCCGTTCCTTGCCCTGCCCACGTACCCCAACCGCAGGCAGTGCTGGATTTGGTGCAGGGGTGCCTGCAGCCCAACCCCGCCCGCAGGCCTACCGCAGCGGAGGCGCTGCGGCGGCTGCAGCAGGCTGAAGAGGGGTGAGCCCAGTTTTACAAACCAAGCTTCTTCCATGCACGCAAGCGCATCTGTTACCGGTTAAATGTAGCCCTGTTTGAAATGTTTAAAACACTTCACAATTACTATACTTTGTTTACATCTCTGGTTCTGCTTGGGCCCACATTCTGGTGCCACCGTGCTACATCTCTGATATAGTATCAGTGCCACACTATTATTGAATTTATAGTTTGTTGGCATCCTACTTTATGTTGCAAAATGGCATCACAGCAGGCTTGAAGGCATCCCACCCAGAGCGGGGCTGGAGAGGGTGCGACATCCTTGTGTCCACAGCACCTGCCATGCACTGCCTCGCACACGTGCACCCCCATGCCTGGATGGGGGCTCGTTGGCTGTCTAGTAATGCATGCAGGGGTGCCTTGGCGGAACAGCCTTGGGGAATCATGAGGCGCGGTACGGTGCCCACCATGCGCCCACCTTGCCAGCTGGCTGTTCCTGCCGGAATGGGCAAGCGGGCACCCAGCGTGCTCGGGAACCAGAATCACAAACTGTCAGCTTATTTTGCTTGATTCTTTCGCGCACGGACTGGCAAGGAACGAGTGTGCCTCTTGGCCGCACCGCACCACGTGCTGGCCTGCAGCAACAACTGCCTCTCTCTGCAGCGTACATGGGGGCTGCGGCCAGCCTAAAGTATTTGCGCCGGTGCGCGTGAGGCCCCGCCCGCGGGGGCGCCGCAGCGCCCGCAGCCTCACCGCTGCCGGAGCAGCCGTGGTGTCGGCAGCATGCTCCTTCGGCGGGCAGCTTGTTGCCACGGCAGCGGCGCGGCGGCAGCCTTGCTGCTGGCGCTGCTGGTGGGGTCCTCTGTGACGCCAGCGTCGGCTTCCCCGCCGCCTCCGCCACCGCCCGCTCGCGAGTTTGCACCAGGTGTTGTGGTTGTGCAGCTCCGCCCGCAGCCCACAGCCGGAGTGGCGGCAGTCAGCAGCGGGGGTGCCATCAAGCTGTCTGCCAGCCAGCATGGCGTGGCGTTGCGGCAGGCGCTGGGTGCACCCGTGGCGAGCGGCAGTGTTGGCGGCAGCACCGCCCGCCGGTTGCTGGCATCCAACAGCGGCGGGGGCGGCACTACTGGGCCCGGGGTGTACGCAATTCTCGATGGCAGCAGCGTGACAGATAAAGTGGCACAACTGCAGGAGCTGCCAGGTGGGTGCTGCCGGGGGTGCCTGCCTCTTGTGTTTGTAAAGCACACAGCCTCCCGTCCTTCATGCACCCTGCAACCTGCCCCGCACTCTTGCCTGGCCCCGCTGCACTCTTGCCCCTTGCCTGGAACCTGGACACTACCTGCTGCTTTTTGGATCAAGCATGCTCCTCTCGCCGAGCAAGAGGCCAGGAACACGCGTTGCAGCTGCACACAGCTGCCCCCATGCCGCCGCTACCCCACTGGCCTCTCTCTCTCTCCACGTTGCCCTGCCCTGCAATGCAGAGGTGGCCTGGGCTGTGCCCGACTACCGGTGGCACCTGCCAGAGGACACAGCAGCAGCAGGGGCAGCAGCAAGGGCAACAGGGGAAGCGGCAGGAGGAGGAGAAGGAGACTTGGGCAGCAGCGACGGCGAGCAGCTGTCGGCCGCCCAGCAGCAGCAGCGGCGGCAGCGCCTGCAGCAGGGGCACCGCCGGCTGGCGCAGGATGAGGGTGGTGCACCCTTCATCCCCAATGACCTGTTCTACCCTCGGCAGTGGCACCTCCCCGCCATCAAGGCACCGCAGGCCTGGGCGCGCACGGGCGGCGTGGGGGTGAGCCGTGTGCTGGGCAGCGCCCTGCATGCTTGCCTGGCACTGCTTGGCTGTGGGTGTTAGCTCCCGGCCTGCTCTGGGGTGGCGGATTGGGGCAATTGCCGGTTGCTGGTTGGTCACTTGATGCCACTTCCCCGCTTTGCCCGCCTGTGGCCTGTTTGTTGCCATACCCTGCCTCCACCACTCTGCTCGCTCGCACGTTGCTTACATGCACCCCGCCCCCACCCCTCTTTTCAGGCCAAGGTGTGCGTCATCGACACAGGCATGGCGACAGACCACCCTGACCTGCCCACACGTGAGGGCGCGCTGCACTGTGTTTGCTTACGGGCGCTGCCGGCTGCCGAGGGAGATACGCCATGGGCTGCTGCCGCCGCTGTGCCGCTGCCACTGCGGCCACCGCCCTGATGCTGCCGCTGCTGCCTGTGCCGCCACGGTGCTGCCGTCGCTGTGTGTGTTACGCTGCTCTGCTACGCTCACCACCTCCCAGCACACTCCTACGCTCTTTCCCGGCGGGTTGGAGGGGGGCGCTGCCCTGCCCTGCTGCCCTCTCAGCTCTCACCTGCCTGCCTGCCCCCTGCCTGCAGCCCTCAAGGGGTGGAATGCCGTCCCCATTGTCACCTGCGCCGGCGAGCCTGGCTGCCTCATCAATGCAACCACGCTTGTGGGTTTCCCGCAGCCTGCGGACCCCTCGTTTGGCGACTACAGAGACAGGTTGGTAGGGGGTAGGGGAGGCGCTCAAAGGATGGCTGGGGAGCAGGGCAGGGGGCAGGCGGTGGATGAGAGCAGGGCGGGTGAGAGGACTCGGGCGTAGGGGCCTCCGCCACGTGGCAAGGCGTCTGACTGGCGGCCGCCGGTGCTCCCGCCTGCTCAGCCACGGCGTGGTTGCAGGAAGCAGCCTTCCAGCAAAGCCTGGTGTTGGGCAGCAGCAGCAGCAGCAGCAGCATTGAGCCGCTGCTTGCCTGGCATGCACTGGCGCGCTCGGCAGGCGTTCCCCGAGCGCCCCTCGCGATTCCGACACCTCCTGTGCAGGCGGCTCCCTGCACACGGCACCTCTGTGGCCGGCGTGCTGGCAGCCAGGACCAACAACTTTATTGGCGTGGCGGGCCTGGCTTACGAGGTGGGCGCCTGCCTGCCTGCCTGCCTCCTTGTCCAGCCGCCCGTGCTTGCCCCCCTCTTCCCCACCACCCGCCTGCCCAAGCCATCACGTGCCGCCTGTCATCAAGCAGCAGCCTGCTCACCCACCAACTGCCGCTCCTCTCATGCATCCGCTTGCCCCTGCTCTGTTGCCACGTCACCATCTGCCTGCTCCCGCGTCGCCCTTCCCCTCCTTGCACCCGTGTGTGCGCCCCTGCCTGTACATCCTCACCCTGCCTGCCCCTGTGTCCACCCATCCCTGCATGTTCACTTGCCCTCCTCTTCCGCCCCCTGCACTGGAGCCCCTGCCCCTTGCACCAGCCATTTGAGGCTCGTTTGCTTGTCGGTGACCGACCCTCGGCTGAGCACACTCACCTGCGCATCTGTCTGGGTCACCATACCCCTATCTTGTGGCAGGCAATGAGCCGACCACACTCATCTGCACATTTTGGGCCCACACCTTGCTCCCCTGTGCAGGCGCCCCTGCTGGTGTGCCGCATCTGGAACGACACCGCCGAGGCGGGCGGCTACTTCAGCTCCATCTACCGCTGCGCAGAGCTCTGCTTGCAGGTGGGTTTGGGGTGCACACCGTGGGGCTCCCCGAGGGGTGGCTTAAAAAATGTGGGACGAGAGCGCTGCGCTGAGGCGGGCGGCTACCTCAGCGCAAGCTGCCGCCGGTGTGCAGAGGTGTGCATGCCTGCCCCTGAAATGGGACGCGGGAGTCGCACACAGCTCATCTCCTGATGTTACCGCTGCTGCTTCTGCTGGTGCTGCTGCTGCTGCTTGCTGTCGATCGATGTCGACGTAGCTAGAAGTCGATTGAGGACTCGATTGCATCGCCTGTTGTGCTGTGCAGGAGGGCGCCCGTGTGTTCTCAATGTCCCTGGGCACCACAGGCACCAACGGCGTGCCCGACGACGGCATGCTGGCCATGGCGCGCCGCATACGGGACGCGGGCGGGCTCGTCGTGGCAGCGGCGGGCAATGGTGAGTGTTCTTGCGGGAGCAAGGAAGCTTGCCCCTCTTTGCACCCACCTCTGTCCCTCCCGCAAGGCAGCGTGCTCTACGGCTCCGCCTGCAGCCCCCCATTCTGTACGCGAATTTCACCCTTGCTGATCCCACCCCTTCCACGCCCCTGCAGACGGCGTGAACTACGATTCCGCCGCCACCACCCTCATGTGGCTCTTCCCCGCCGCCCTGTCCCACCGCAATTGGGGGTTTGACAACGTGGTGACAGGTGGGATTGGGTTTGGGGTGTGTGTGGGGTTTTGGGTCATGGTGTGGGGTTCATGTTGGAGTTTGACAATTTGGTGACGAGTGGGTAATTGATGAGTGGGTGATTGGGAGTGTGCTGCCCTCCTCCCGGCTTGCTCCCCCAACAGGCAACCCTTGTTGCCCCAGCTGATCAGCCTGCCCGCTGCCCTGGCCAGGCGTGCTGCGAAGTGAAGATCAGGTCTAGCACCCCTGCCATGCACCCGCCCAGCACTCCGTCTCCTGTGATGCCTCCTCCACCCAGCGTCCCAACCCCCTGTTGTCTCCCTTCCCGCCCTCCTGCTCTGCCCTGCAGTGGCGGCCACTGATTTGCCCCTCCTCCCACGTTGCCTCTCACCCAGCTTCCCTTCTGTTGTCTCCCTTGCCTCTCCTGCCCTTGCCTCCCTGCCCTGCAGTGGCGGCCACGGAGCAGCAGCAGAGCACGGTGGAGCTGTGGGCCAACCAGGGGGCCAGCAATTTTGGGCCGTCAGGTGAGAGAGGCTGCCTGTGGCTCCAGCCTGGGTTGATTGTTTCCACGGTCTGTGTTGTGCTGTCAGGGGAAACGGGGAAGCCCAGTCTGCAGGGCAGGTGCACCCAGGTGGCTGTGGAAAGGGCAGCGTGCTGGAGGTGGTGCGGTGTATGGGGCGCGCATGCAGGGCAGGCTGCTCGGGGCGTGCACAGGTGTGTAGCAGCTGCCTGCGACTCCCCAGCCGGTGCCTGGGTCCTTGACGCCACATCCCCCCGGGCAGCCCCCTCCCTCTGCACCTGGCCTGGGTTGTATTGTTTATGAAACGACTGTAAAGAAGGCGTCTCTGCGCCCTTTACCGCCGCAGTGGTCCACCTGGCTGCCCCGGGGGACGCCATCGGCACCACCACTTGGCCGCCGGCCGCCGACGGCGCGCCACGATACGTGTTCAGAGAGTGAGATGCACGCCGTGCTGTGCTGCGCTGTGCTGCGCCGTGCTGTGTATCTCTGCGTGTTGTCCTGTGCTGGGCCATGCTGCGCCGTGCTGCTCAAGCCGTGCCGGCGCGCTCTGGGTCTGGCTGTCTTGCTGTGCTGTGTTGTGCCTGTGTTGTGCTTTGATGAAGCGCTCAGTCAAGCCCTCCTGCTCCCAGCGCCCAGCTCTGCTGCCGGGCTGCCAGCACGGCCGCCTGCCCACCGCGCCGGCCTTGCCCCCACCCGCGCACCGTTGATTGGCTGCAGAGGCACCAGCTTCGCCTGCCCGCTGGTGGCGGGCGCCGCCGCCATGCTCTTTGCCGCCGCCGAGCAGCGGGGGCAGCCGGCGTCTTACTCGGAAGTCAAGCAGGCACTGCTCGCCTCGGTCGATCGTTTCTCCACCCTGCGAGACAGAGTCAGCAGGTCAGTGGATCCAACCATGAAACTGGACTTGTGTGCCTGCTCCTGTGCCCACCCATGCCTCGCCATTGCCTGTGCCTGTGCTCCTGTTTGCGCCTTGCCTGTGCCACCGCGGGGAATCACAGGCATGCCCATCAGCCCGCACGCGCCACCAGACCCCCTGCCCCTGCGCCCTCACCTTGCAAACCGCCCTGGGCCGTAACCCTGCCACCGCCCCGCCCCCCTGCCCTGACACGCAGCGGCGGCCAGCTCAACGTGAACCGTGCGCTGGACCAGCTGCTGTCCACCCGCCCCTTCTTGCCTCCCATGCCGCCGGGCCCGGCCCCGCCGCCGCGCCCGCCCTCCCCGCCGCGCCCGCCCTCCCCGCCCGCCCCCTCCCC